>LR753362.1:617552-657785 GCA_902729485.2 Mus minutoides | reverse complement strand
AGGATGTCCGTGGTTTTCATGGTGACTTGGTTTTGGTAGGATGTCTGTGGTTTTCAGTACTGCTTACTCACCTTCCTACTGGTAACAGAGGTAGGGTCACTCTCTCCACACCCTTATCAATAGTCTTTATCTTTGATAGCAGCTACCGTGACAGGGGTGAGACAGAATTCACTGGCTTTGAATCTGCATTTCCCCAGTGAGTTGGGACTGAAGCACCTTCTTCTGTTGGCCTTTTGTATTTCTGCAATGAACTGTCCATTTGGGTCCATGGCATACACTTTTTAACTGCTTGGACTTTCTTTTTTCTTGCTTTTGAGTTGCTTTACTTCCTCTTCATACATTCTGGGCATAAGCCCTATCAGGTATATGGTCTATAAATATTTTCTTTCCATCTAAAGATCAACTCTACACTTGTTAGTTGTTGACTCTGGTGGACAGAAGCTCTTTAGTTCCAGCTAGTTTCGTTTGTCGCCTTTGCTTCTCTTGTATTCGTTTTAGGGGTTAAGGAACAACAACAACAAAAAAAGCCCTAATACTGTCCAAACCAATGCATAGTTTCTATTTCTATGCTCTACTACCCCAGATGTTTTCATTATTGGTTTTATAGTCTCTGATCTTATGCTTAAATCCTTAATTCCTCTCAAGTTGATCTGTGTGTGTGGATGTTTTCTCTGAAGAGTATGATTGGCACAGAGGTCAACTGCCAACTGTCTGTACATGGGTTCCTCTCCAGGTCCTTTATTCTTCTATATGTGAGTATGTTTCTTTCCTGATTGACTCATGTATCTACAAGTCTGCTCCTGCATCAACAGCACATATCCTTTAGTGCACAGTGTTAACTTTCATATATGATGCTAACAGTCCTCATTCATTCATTCACTTTCTTTTCTTCCTACTGTGTCTGATCTAACAACCTTTTAACTTCATGTAAAATCTTCGGCATGTGTTTACTTAGGGGGCCATGAGTGGTCAGCATCCCCAAAGCTAAGGATGTCATGGGACTGCACCTATAATCTACGGCAGTTTCCCTCCTTTGCTCATGCTCTTAGCAGCAGATCTGGCCAACACTCTTGATTTATGACTTTCTTTTGTTCTGTGGCACATAACCACTCCCACACAGAAACATGTTACTAGGACACAGAGTGGCCCACTGGGAGCAGTTCTGCTGAGAAGTGAATGATACGCTGAGGACTGGTGAGTCACCTGAGTTTTTTACCTCCTTTCTACTCCATAAGGTCTAGCCTGGTCATGTCCAGCACCAGGGCCTCCTCTACCCCATCCCCTCAGCCGAGGCTGGGCTGTTAGCTCACCTGCTGACCCTTCCCCATACGCAACTGCTTCAGCCTTGTTGCTCTCCTCTGCTTTAGTCATTTTCCTCGATGAGCACAAGTGATCCTCCCAGAGAGAAACTACACGGTGACAGACTCTTAACAAATGTCTGCTTAAAGCCAGGTAAGTTACAGTAGCTCAACTGGTTAAGTTTCACTGACAGAACTCGCCTTCATATCTAGTTTGAGGAACTGGGTGTGAGAAGGACCACAGTGGAAACTCACTGGCAACAGCCTAAGAAACCCTTTGCACTAAAGCCCTCAAGGCCCCTTGCCAAGCCTGATCCTTCTAGTTACACTCTCATCTTCATATGCTAATGAACTTCCCTAAGCCCAAATCTATGTTTCTGTGGCAGGGGACTTATTTTTCTAAGTAAAGTTACAAAGCATACAAGTTATGATACATCATAGTTTAATGGGCACAAAGACCCATTGTGGCCTGATTTCTAACTTCCTGCTTTTCCTGAAGCATTTAAAACATACTATCACAATCCCAAACTACCTTTAGGTGAGCGTCACAGTCATAGCCATCTACTCTCCCTCCTGCATTCTGCTCCTTGGAGGGAAATACATATAGCTATTTTTGTTACCAGATAAATTAGCACATTTGTTATGCTTTGTTACATGTATTCAGTTCAAGATCTAACCTAAACACCATCCTTCACAAAGCACTCAGCAAAGACAATATGTTGAGGGCCCCTCCCATTACCACTGCACACCCACCCTTCCCACACTCTGTTCTCTAAGCTGTGGATTTCCATTTTGTCAAGGTGCCTACCAACTCTGACACAGATGGCAGGCTTCTTGTAGAAGCCTTGCAGCTCTTGAATGCCCTTTACCAGCCTGGCTTCTGGTTCTGCCAACAGAAGAGCTGGTGATAGACTGAGGGAGGAGGCTTGTTTCTCGGAGATGCTGAGAGCAGCCCTGTCAGCGCCCCTGTTTACAGATAATGGTCCAGGGCAGCAGCAGGGTAGGCACGAGCGGCATCCCAGGCTTATGCTTTTGGCTTACTCAGGGCAACTGCTAACTAGGAACCACAACAAAAAGCCACTGGTCTCCCTGGCCCTGTGCAGGCAGACACAGAGGAACACCCTGGTCTCATGATGAGATCTCTGTCCTTCCATGATTTAAATGGTTTAAAGAAGCCTGTATTTCGAACATGGCTCCATGCTCTAGCTAGCATCGCTCATGGAGCATGAAGAGCGTGAAGGTCGAGGAAGGAAGTGGCCTTATGACAGCATTCATCATTTAAAGCTCCTAGAGACCTTAAAAAAAGAGACTAGATTCTTAAACTGCCCAAACACCAGCTAGCGTTTACTGCTCTCCCAGGTCTTCTAAGAGCTAGTCTATTCATCTAGAAGACTCATAAGAGAAAGCTATTTAAAAAATAAAAAAGAAATGCAAATGGCCCTTAAGCATATAAAAAGAAGCTCCATTTCTCTCCTAAGAGAGCTACAGCTAAACTGCACTGAGGTCTATCTTTTCACTAAAATATGAAACCCCACAAGTGTGACAGCGCGCCCATTGGCACAGCCATGGAAGCACGGTTCACTGTAAACCGTAAGTCTGCTGAGTATCTCCTCTATAAAGGTGAACGCCAACGTATTTAGCAAAACTCCATGGTATTGGATTGTGAAAGCCCTCTTGTACGAATCTGTCCCAAAAGTATATTGGCAAAAATGGGAAAAGATTACTGTGCAAGTCAATTCAAACCACGTACAGCAACAAGACTGAAAACAATACAAAGGGGTCATCCACAGAGAACCTGCTAGGAATGCAGTTCATCTACAGAGCGTGATGGAGCTATAAAAAGAAATGAACAGTATGCTTCTACATCTTAGCTCTAGCGCATGTGTTAAGTACTATGAACTGAAATTCCCAGAACCAAAAGCTACACACATATTAAAGATTGTACAAGGCTGACTGGCTGATCAGAACTTCCTAATTATGGAGAGTTGAAATGTAGGTCCAGAGCAAAATTTACCTTGGGCAATCTCTGCTCCCTTTGCAGCCATCCATGGCCTGTCTCTGTGTCTAACATAGCATCGTAGCCACTATCAGGTGAGCCTTTGGATGTGGTAGCACTCACCAGCTTTCACCGACACAGGCTAAGCAGGAAATCAGGGAGATTCCAGAACTACTGCAGAGTTCTCAGGCTCTGCTGCTCCCACTGTTCTCCCCAGTGCAGATGGCAAACATGTCATGACTTCCTTTTGTCCCGTGGCTGTAAGAAGTTCATGCAAGCATGCATATGTTGGAACACTTCCCCAGGGGCACAGCTACTCACATCAGGCCCAGAATAAACTGTCCTACTTCATTTTAACTGACAGCTGAAATATGGGCCCAGGGAAGATCCCATCTCACTCAAAATGCCACCTTGCCCCTCGTTCCACCTGTAGTGCCTTCTTCAGTGGGTGCTATAAATTCTTCCTGAGGACAGACCCCCTTTCCATGCCATGGTCTGCTGGTTGAGTCTGAGCTGGTTGCTGGCCACTCTCTTACTGTGTTCACAGCATTTGATCAGAACATTCCATCACTAGCATCGTCCCTTTGCTGGCTTCTACAATTGTCCAGTACCTGGCGCTTTTTTTTTTAGTTTAGAAATCCTATGGCCTGAACATAAAGACTCCAACAGGGTGGAGGAGTCAGGGGAAACGCCTCAGATAGCTTCACCAAAAACTTATAACACATCCCATTGCTTTCAACTCCAAAGAGCAGTATGTTGTCATAGGCTTCCCATGAAGACTCAAATGAAGGGTGTCCTCCTACTATGTGAGCCCTGCACATGCCTATGAATATACAAGATAAACTTGAGACATGTTGAGAGGGGCAAACCTTGGGGTAAGACTATTCCCATTAATGCAACATAAATTTGATCCAAAACACATATCCTACCTCAGCTATTATAGAAGGTTCCATTTTTTTGAGAAAAAAAAGACACTAAAAATAGGAAATTGAAATTCATAGAGGAGAAAGTGTTTGGTAGTCAAGTTAGTCTCATGTTTGACAGTTTTGGAAATCTGTCTTAGGGTTTTACTGCTGTGAACAGACACCATGACCAAGGCAGCTCTTAGATAAAGACAACAATTAACTGGGGCTGGCTTACAGGTTCAGAGGTTCAGTCCATTAACATAAAGGTGGGAGCATGACAGCATCCAAGCAGACATGGTGCAGGAGGAGCATCTTTATCTGAAGGCTGCTAGCAGAATTCTGGCTTCCAGGCAGCTAGGGTGAGGGCCTCAAAGCCCACACCCACAGCGACACGCCTACTCCAACAAAGCTACACCCACTCCAACAAGGGCACAGCTTCTAATAGTTCCACTCCCTGGGCCAAGCATATACAAACCATCACACTAACCTGTGTATTTTTTAATAGTGAACAATTGGTATCTATGAAAACAAATGTGTACACGAGACTAAAAGTCCTAGGCAATAGAACTAAAAATTGTAAATGGGCACACTAAGGAATTTAAAAACATTTGAGAAGTGATGAAACAGAATATGAAAGAGAATTTTGGAAACTAAGACAAGAAAAGGAGATGTTTAAAAACAAGAAGTTAATAAACTTTTAGAAGCTGTGTCAAAACTGATGGATTTTCTTTCTTTCTTTCTTTCTTTCTTTCTTTCTTTCTTTTTTTTTTTTTTTTTTCCGAGACGGGGTTTCTCTGTATAGCTCTGACTGTCCTGGAACTCACTTTGTAGACCAGGCTGGCCTCGAACTCAGAAATCCGCCTGCCTCTGCCTCCTGAGTGCTGGGATTAAAAGCGTTCACCACCACGCCGGGCTAACTGATGGATTTTCAAGAATATAATATTTCTGGTCGCTACTCATCCACAGTTGTTCCTTGCCTCCTACTGTCTGTGACCCTCCTTTCCCTTCCTCCCCTCCCCTCTCCCCTTCTCTCCCCTTCTCTCCTCCCCTCCCACTCCCTTCTCTAGGAATCCCCAAATGTAACAAATTCTGTATCAGAGGAAAAGGCTCTTCTGGCCAAGTTCAGGATGCACCCGGGACAGAACCTGGTTAAACCACTGCACATGGTGAGCCAGGAGCCTCTGGGACTTGCTAACCAGTTTCCATAACCTCATCAATCTATAAAGCAGCCTTTTCTGACTTTTACTAAAAATGTCCATTTTAAAGGCACATCCTGCTCTACCAATTAGCTCTTAAAATGGAAAAACATCCGGCTAAGTCTGCACAATAGGCTTCACTCTGCAGACCTTCCCCTGGGTCTCTGACACCTCAAAGGCAGATATGAGGCTGCCTCCTTGTTTTCATGAGGCATGTACTGTGGCTCTGAGCTAACGTATCTGTGTGATGACTACGTTGTACTCATGATGGCTGGTGAATTTACTAATGCTTTGGGGTGTTATGTTAACTGCGGGTCTGTTAACCTGTGTTTACTTCTAGATATTGTTGTTGGAAAACAATTCATAATGTTAACCTGTATTTACTACTAGATATTGTTGTTGGAAAACATAATTCATAATGTCTTAAGACTTACAACTATAAGAAATTTTTATAGATCTTTAATTTTTTTGCCCTTTTATATATTTGAATCATCTCTTCTTTTTAAATTGCTAAGTTTGTTTTGACAGTTAATATGAAGCTTATATCACCTTCTGCTTTAATATAATGTGTGTAGCACCTTGGTCTATCAGTATGATGTTTCTAATGGCTATCTGTAGATAGATGTTGTGGGATATATTTTCATGATAAAATTCCTGCCAAGAAAGAATGTAGTTAAGCAAGCACTCATGTAAACATGCTCCATAAGCCTTTCGGTTCATACTGTTAACAGGACTTTGCAGTGTGCCCCTCCCCCAGCTAAGGCAGCACCAAAATGCTAGCCTAGGTCAGCTGTCCCGGACACTAATGACTAAGAAATGATGCTGCAGGGTAGAGACAGAGAGAACCGTCAGCACTACACTGAGGAAATGACTGCAAGGACCAAGCAACCCCAAATCCATCCTTAGGGCGCTGACATGATCTTTCAGTTTAAAAAGAAGCTGGGCATGGTGGTGCACGCTTTTAATCCCAGCAAATGGGAGGTAGAGGCAGAGAGATTTCTCTGAGTTTCAGGTCAGCCTGGTCTACACAGTGAATTCTAGGATAGCTGGGCTGCATGGTGAGATGCTATCTCAATAAACCAAACCAAACAAACAAACAAAGAAAAAAATGTAAATAAAACAAAAATCATCAGCCAAGGGATCTGAGGGATATAAACAATCCTGATTAAAGTTTTTATTTTTATTTTAAAAAGTTCATTTATTTTACATATATGCCATGCATGAGAGTGCGTGCACATGAGCCCTAGAGCAACCGTGGAGGTCAGAGGACATGGGAGTCAGTTCTCTCCTTCCACCATGTGGCTCTTGGGACAGAATTTCAGCCATCGGGCTTTACCTGCTGAGCCACCTTGTTTTCTCAGAGATTTGGAGTATTCTTTGGGGGGTTTACGGAGGAGGGGTTGAGGGGCAGGGTCTTCCTGTGTAGCTCTAGCTGGCCTCAAAGACTTAAGTCCTTTATTGTTTGAGGGAACAAGGTCCTTGGGAGATGGCTGCTGCTGCCCTCATCTAGAAGACTATTTGTCTTGGGTGGCTTTTTTATTCTAGAATCTGGAGTGACTTAAGATTTAGGACAATCACTTGCCTCTGTGTGTGGGTAAGAGGGTATGAAATGGATAGACGGACTGCCACTTTGAGTGATTAACAGGCTTACACACAGTCAGGTGGGATCTGACCCCAGAGCAGGACACAGACACAGAATGAAGGCAGAGATTTCGGACATTTACCCTCCTTTTACCTTGTGGCCCAAAGGAATGCCTGTCAAATCTTTATCAAGGTAAAAGAAAGCAGACGTTTCACTGGGGCTCTTCACATTTTCTGATGCTGCTTCTTGGTTTTTTTTTCACTTATAAAGAGTAATTTTATTAAGTAAAATTCTTTTTAAATTCTATAGTCAGAATTAATTATTAAAGTTATTAAAAATCCGAAGGGTCCAAGTTAAATGAAGTGATATAAGAGTAAGATCTGATTTTCTGTTCACAATCGTACCCTTCACATCAGCAGAATAGCAACGAAGAGGCATAGAGAACAAGGACTTTGCATTGCCCCTGCAGGGCTGGGGCATAGGGAAGCTGTACTGGCTTGTTTTGTGTCAACTTGACACACAGGCTGGAGTTATCACAGAGAAAGGAGCTTCAGTTGGGGAAATGCCTCCATGAGATCCAGCTGTAAGACATTTTCTCAATTAGTGATCAAGGGGGGAGGTCCCATTGTGGGTGGGACCATCTCTGGGCTGGTGGTCTTAGTTCTATAAGAGAGCAGGCTGAGCAAGCCAGGGGAAGCAAGCCAGTAAGGAACATCCCTCCATGGCCTCTGCATCAGCTCCTGCTTCCTGACCTGCTTGAGTTCCAGTCCTGACGTCCTTTGGTGATCAACAGCAATGTGGAAAGTGTAAGCTGAACAAACCCTTTCCTCCCCAACTGCTTTTTGGTCATGATGTTTGTGCAGGAATAGAAACCCTGACTAAGACAGCAGGCAACACTAAGCTTGTATGTTTTCCTATTGGGCTTGAAGTCTCCTCTTCTGAGAAAGGCAGTAGGAAAAATTCTGTTAAAAAAAAAAAAAGTAGCCGGGCGTGGTGGCGCACGCCTTTAATCCCAGCACTCGGGAGGCAGAGGCAGGTGGATTTCTGAGTTCGAGGCCAGCCTGGTCTACAGAGTGAGTTCCAGGACAGCCAGGGCTATACAGAGAAAGCCTGTCTTGAAAAACCAAAAAAAAAAAAAAAAAAAAAGTCTCCCTACGTGGGGCGTTCCTGCTAAAGCATACCATGGTTGTGCTGCTTACTCTAATAGACAAATATTAAAGTACATTTGTAAATTCTGGCATTGCTGGCTTAAATGAACAAAGGCCCTACAGAAAGTGCCTGTCAAACTGACTGAAGCGTTGACTGTCTCAGCCAAAGACACTCCCATTAGTTGCACTAAATCTAAGATCTCTCTTTTGAGAAACACCAATTATCTCCTAATAAAATAATTACTAAGCATCCTCCGAAAATAGACAAAGTACCATGTAGTCTCCCTCTGCTGAAGGGAGAAATAACACACTACTACAAAGGACATGGTAACTGAGTCAGCAGGGCAGTGCACAGTAACTCAAGCCCTTGAGGGCTGGAGGCAGGGCAATCAGGAGTTCAAGGTCATTCTTAGCCACAAAGAGACTTCCAAGTCAGCTTCAGAGAGCTTACACAGTCTCAAACAAAAAAACAAAAATGAAGTGAAATAAAATACAAAAACTCATACAAAAAGGTAGAAAATTGATTACAAAGTCTATAGGGAGCTCCCAAGAGATAACTTAATTACTGAGAGCTAACATTTCATTTTATTTATTTACATTTCAAATGTTATCCCCCTTCCAAGTTTTCCCTCCACAAATCCCCCCTCCCCTCTGAGGCAACTCTTATAAAGGACCACATTTAATTGGGACTGGCTCACTGGTTGTGAGCTTCAGTCCATTAGCATCAAGGCAAGAACACGGCAGCATCCAGGCAGACATGGTGCAGCAGCTCAGAGTTCTACATCTTCATCTGAAGGCCACTAGGAGAGGACTGGCTTACACGGATCTAGAATGAGGGTCTTAAAGCCCACGCCCACAGTGACACACTTCCTCCAACAAGGCCACACTTCCTAATAGTGCCACTCCCTAGGCCAAGCATATTCAAACCATCACAGAAAGCACTGGCTGTGGTTCATGGTTCCAAAGGGTTAGAGTATGTGATCATCAAGGCGGCATTGGCAGCAGGCAGGCAGACAGACAGGCAGGCTCTACAGCAGCAGCTGAGAGTTTATATTCTTATCCACAAGGCACAAGGTAGAGAGAGTGCTAACTGAGAATGGTTGGCACACCCCCTCCAACAAGGTGACACTTCCTAATCTTTCCCAAACAGCTTCAAAAACTGGGGATCAAGGATGCAAATATGAGTCTATGGGCCAATCCTCATTCAAAGCACAACACCTGCTGTGCTATAGAACTCGATTGTTTCTTACCTACAGGCTGACTCCTGAGAACCCTTCCACTACATCTACAGCTGAGAGCTCAAAGTAACTGAACTCACACCTCTGGGAGGGCTGCAGGTGGCAGCAGCTTGAAGTTAAGAGCACTCACAGAGCGACTGCAGAGACTGAGTTCAGATCTTAGGACGTGCATTACATGTAAAGCCTGTGACTCCAGGTTGGAGGGAGCTAACAGCCTTTTCCTGCCTCTGTGACACTCACATGTGTGCACACGCTCACACAGACTAACATAAATACATCTCAGAAATCCCTTTGACAGCATTTCAATGAACCCTATCTCTTTTGCATCACATTCCTTAAGCCTTTTTATATTTAGGAATTTTTAAACAATTGTATGAGTTATTTGGAATCTCTATGGGTATGTGTTCCTAAATACACAAAACAGTGCTGATATTTTTCTGTGAAACTGAGGATGAGATGATATTATGGTCTCTTATTAATCAAGTTTTTGTTATGACTGTTTGCATGTCTCCAACACTTCTTTGAAACATAATATGAAAAGTTCAAACTTTTCATTATCTTCAAAAAGAATCCCTCAGTATAAGTGTAATGGGGGGGTTAGGTTGGGTGATTTTAAATCTTACACCATAGCTCCATTTTTGAGGTATCTGTCTTAAACTCAAATGCAACATATTAAGTGGGCACAGCCGACTGGATTGCTTTGCTGCCGCTGATACTAGCACTGTTAAGGTATCTGCAGCAACCCAATCGTACTTAGTAGTCCTGGTGGACAACCAAGAGAAGCTACAAGAGACTGTATTGTTTAGGGGGTTTCTAGGCCCTTCCTCTGGCAGTACGGATACCTGACATTAGGGCTTCTGTTTAGTGACCTGTTCCTTCTAGGAGCATGCAGAGAGCTGGAAGTATTTTCGCAGGGTGGGTAGGTTTCACGTGCCTGATGGTGCTACACGGGCTGCTGGGGAACAAAGGCATCAGCAATCTCATGCAGAGGGGGACTCTGAATCTCTAAGGCCAGCCTGGCATGGAGACAGGTATGCACTGTTGCAACAAGAACATGATGTTATGGGCATTAGCCACTCGCCCGCACTGATCAGATCTGAGGCCCATTCCTTCAGTGAGAGGAGATCCATCCCTAGAACCATAAGCCCTGTCAAAAGCCCATGACTAAGGTAATCCTAAGCTTCAGAGAGGAACCTCCAACCATTGTTTGGCTAAACTGATATAACATCGAACTGTCTTCTGAACACCTGTGTTTATACATCTCTAGAGACAAGCGTTATTTATCAGCTTTAATCAGAGAAGCCAGTCTCTGCAGAGAGAGGAGGTGAATGCAAAAACCCATGACTTTGCAAGACACTGAGAATAAAGGATGCCGAAGGCTCAGTTCTAAACAAGATGTTTATACTATGTTAGGTCCAGGGAACATCACAGAAGAGGGAGAAGAAAGAATCTAAGAGCCAGGATACAGGGAGAGGGGCTGCAAAATGCCGCTGCAATTGTGAACTCCAAGCAGCCGCCCTTACTGGCAGAGGCCTCCGCACTGAAAGCAGAATAACAGATGGAGTGACTGTAAGCTGAAGTGCTGAGCTGCACGGAGCGGTGTCAATTAACTTCAAGATACATTTTCTCATACAGTTTGAGATATACCCTAGAACACCATAAATGACTGTAAAAAATCTTACAACATTTTCAGTAATGACACGGCCCATGACAGCACCGGTACTGTTATTCTTAGACTGTTTTGTATTAAAAGAAACAGAGTGGATGAATTAGTATCCTGTATCAGTGGTAACTAAGGCTGAACATGGAGAAAAGGAGGTGGAAGATAGAGAAAAGGGGCAAGGTGGATTTGAATTGGAAGTTTCAGAGCACATTGGTATATTTACCTGTTATAGACAGGATATATAACAAGGCTATGAGCATTCATTTCCTACTTTTGCAAACAGAAATAAAGACAGTAGCAAGCACTATCTATTCTGCATACACTACATTTTCAAATCTCACTTCTATCTAAACAAAGTGAGGGTTTCTTTAAAAAATGGCTGGTTTCAGACCCAGGGCATGAATGGTACAAGATGACATAGGTGTAGCATGTCGAGCTGCAAATCTAAGAGCTATTCAGAAATGCTAAGTTATATCAGCAAGTCCCAAGGTCCAGTCTAAGATGAGAGTGTCTGAAGACCAATGATAAGTGACTTTTTGGTTGGTTGGTTGGTTTTCTAAAGTTACATGGCTAGGGAGATGGCTCTGCAGCTAAAGCACCTGTATGCTATTATGAGGAGCTGAGATTAGATCCCTAAGTAAGAAGCTGGCCAGGACAATGCATTCCTGTAATCCACCTATAGAAGCAGACACAAGTGGGCCTTTGCTGCACAACCAGCCAAGCCAGTCAATGAGCCCCAGCTTAAGTGAGAGGCCTACCTCAAAAACCAAGGTGGTGAGGAATAGAGGAAGACACAGAGCAGTTGACCTCTGGCCTATAGACCACAAGCACACACATAACACAGATCCAACAATGACAAAGTTTCCTGTGTGCACCGCTGGGCAGCTCTTCCCCTAAGAAACCCCAGGAGTCTACGTCTCTGTCACACTGGAGGATGCTAGGGAGATACTTGTTCACTTTGAAAACTGGCACAGAAAGGAAACATGATGTGACATTGACTCTACTTTCCTGGGAAAAGTACAGCTCAGGATTAGCAAACCTTAGAGAAACGCCGGCTCTCCATCAATTTCCAGCTACCAAAAAAGATAGACTTGGAACAGTATTCTATACTCCCAAATTATGAAGTAACAGATTTAAAAAGTAGACATCGGGGGCTGGAGAGATGGCTCAGTAGTTAAGGGCACTGACTGCTCTTCCAGAGGTCCTGAGTTCAATTCCCAGCATCCACATGGTGGCTCACAACCATTTGTAATGGGATCCAATGCCCTCTTCTGGTGTGTCTGAAGACGGCGACAGTGTACCCACATACAAGAAATAAATAAGTAAATCATTAAAAAAACAAAACAAAGCAAAAATAGACATCAATGGATGGAAATATCCAAGAGAGAAATAACTTTTGTGTGTTTCATAATGGCAGAGAACACAAAACGGTATCTGTGGAACAGAATTATCTGAAATTAACAGTAAAATCTGACTAGGCTTCTAACTTCCTTGTCACAAGAAATGCAATGGATTAGCATACCATGGGGTTCAGTGACCAAAATTCAGGCTTGTCAGTTACTGACAAAAACCTCTTCTCTCAATGAACCATTCCCAGAGAAGAAGGTGGTCCTTAAGTGGGAGAGAGGCATGGAACTTTACCTCAAGTATTCTGGGAGGGGACCTGGGCACGGAACGCAGGGCCTTATGCACGCTGAGCTGAGCTGAGCAAGCATGGTGGCATGAAGTCACACTCCAGGCCTGTCTCCTCCCCCTTGAAGTCTGAATTGAGTAACTTATAAAATGGTGGCACGAAGTCACACCCCAGGCCTGTCTCCTCCCCCTTGAAGTCTGAATTGAGTAACTTATAAAATACAAATTTCCTCATTAAAGACAACAAAACTATTAGGAGACATTTCAATACTGGCCACTTAATATCTTAAGAAATTACTATTCAAATGTGAGGATTTATATTGGCATTATAATATAAATACTAACTTAGAGATATACAATAAATATATTGGGGGTGTCTATAAAAGCAAACAAACCCTAAACAACCCTTCAAACAAAACAAAACACAAAAAGGAAAGAAACTCTTGATGGGAGAAGACAAAATGCACCAAGGTCTCGGCATCCCCTTTGCTCCATCGCTTGCTGGCATCATAACTTTTAACATTAAGATCTGATCTTAAAACACACCAATATTTTAAAGTCATTGTGGAGGTCTATAGAAAAAAATAGAAGACTCTGACCTGTTAAAGACAGAGGAGTGAGAAAGAGTCTGTGGATCTACAACAGGAGACATTGCCGTTCTATTAGCTATTCACAGTCATTTGGTTCCTCTCCCAATTCATTCCAGCCATGACAATCTCACGTTGACTGAGTGGCTCTCAAGGAGGTATCATCTAAAAGAATTCGCCTCGGTACATCTGAGTGGCTACCTGGGTCCCAGCAGTGTCCAGGCCTTTCTTGGCATCCTCGGCAGGATGGCTGGCTAAGGCCTGTATGCTGCTAGCACACTCCTGACATAATCAACATGGAATCGTGTCCATTGCTACTGCTAACACCTCTGTAAGCTAAGCAAAGCTGCAAGGTCAGACTCAGGGTAATTAGATCTCAGAGCTCCTTCACACAGACACCTCCCTCTCTACCCAGTCGGGGCAGCTCTGAACTCTAAAGACGTCCCCAGGAGGTCCAGAGTGGCACTCTGGTCAATACACACCCCTACTGTGGCCCTGCACCGCTGCTGCTATTTGGTTGAGGGACAATGAGAGGCAGGGGACTGTAGTGTTCCTTACAGTCCCACTTGTAAACACTGTTAACCTCATAGAAGAGGGCCCAGAGTGTCTGATTGGACACCAAGGCACCTTCCTGTATTTGTAACCTTTGCCCTTCATCTGATATGCCTGAGTCTAGGAGAGCGCTGGCTAATGCCGACTAACACACAGACCAAGAATGCGTGCCCTGTCACAATGGACGTCAAGTTTTGTTCTTCTAGTGGCTTCTCTACCAAATGGATCTGTTTCCTAATTAATTACAGCATCAACAAACGTATTCTTTCTGCAGTAGGAAGGGGAACCATTTACATAGATGAAACGTGTAAAAACAATGCAGTCCTCATGACTGAAATCATGCCACACAGGTTGTGAGTCTGCAGGCTCTGGGTTCTTCAGCTGCTTCTCAGCAAGGCTTCTCCCGACTGCATGCAGTGAGGCCTCAAGTCTCCAAAAATCTACACACCACACAGAATTAGACAATGGTACCACGCAGTACTTCAAATCTGTTAGTCTTCAAATTACTTGAAAGTTACAAAACATAGCAATAGTATTCATTTTTAAAAATTATATCAACAGCAAAGTAAAAACTACAACAATTTTTCGGGTTGAGTCCTAAAAGTGCTCTTCTCAGTGGAACACTTTCCACCCTGGCTGCCTCTGTAGGGGACGAGGGAAATGCAGTAGCATGGGCACTGCAGGCTCCTGCTGTCCACACAACATTGTAAGTTGTGCTCCTGCTCCTCCTCCTCGTTAGTCACTACCACGCTTTATAGACCTGTGTCAATGTGGACACGTGTCTTAACACAGACAGGAGAATGGACTCCTCCTTCAAAGACATAGAATTCTATTTTAGCTAAGGCAGGCAGAAGCACACTCCCACATACAGTGAGTTATTTTTCAAGGAAAGCTACAGCAAAAGCGCAGCTTCAAGGATCTCATGAGCCGAGCTACACAGGAGGGGAGGAGAAAACCAAAGGCATGAGGAAGACAGAGGAGCTCACTGCCTGGAAAGGAGAAGTCACTCTTGGTACTGCCAAGGCCAAGACCAGGGACGGCTGGTACACAATGGACTGACTACACAGTGCCTAAAACAAAGCCAAAGCCCAACACAAGAGGAACCAAGCAAATGGACCTAGAACTGAAAGCACCCTTGGGGAAACCGGCAGGCAGGCAGCTGCCTCTCAGTAACCTCACGTCCTCAACGGCAGCTCAGCCTTGCAGTCTCACTCAGACTGTAGATCCTCAACGGCAGCTCAGCCTTGCAGTCCCACTCAGACTGTAGATCCTCAATGGCAGCTCAGCCTTGCAGTCTCACTCAGACTGTAGACTGGAACTTTCTTGAGGATAATTTGACTGAGCAGAGTGAACTCCGGCCTGACAGATCCATGAAAACATTCCCACAGCTAGACATCCCACTCCTATCAAACCAAAGCCTTGGAAGGCTATCTGATTAATATCAGACAGATGTCCTCCCCAGCCCTACCTACCGGTAAATATAGACAAACCTCGGATGGGAAAGCCTTCGTCTACCTAGCAAGAGATCCTCCTATCTGCAGATCGGAGCAATTCCCAAAATGATTCCAATGCTTAGCTAGAGCTAATATTCATATTTGTTTCCTTAAGTTTACTGAGCTTATTATTTTGAAATCTTCTACAACCAGAATTCTGTCACTCAGCCATACGGCGTTCAAAACTCAGCCCAAGTCCTTAGTCAGAGCTGCTTAATAGGAACTATTAGAATGTGAAAATACTGGAAGGCAAAGTATCTAAGTAAATATGCAAAAAGGTCATTGTAATACTTACCTATCAGGCCCTTCTCCAGGGTGAAGGCTTTGTTTGTAAACATGCATTCAAAAGCCACAATGTGGAAAATCTTGTTCACTGTGTTGTGAGTCCCAACTATTCGGATATACCTGAGGGTGAAAAGAGAGCACAACTGTTGGAAGAGCTCTGGCATAGCCAGGGGAGGCAGGCACATGGACCAGACACAGTAAACTCTCAAGTCAACCTCCGAGGCCGGCTCACGGCCATGCTATTTCAGGGATTAAGCAAACCGTGGATGTGATGGACCTAGGTATCACATCAGGGACTATTCAGTTCATCCCTTGGATGTTAGAACAAATGTAGATCCCCGAGACATTTATGCTGGAGATTAACAACCAGCTTCTCCCTTGCCTCATGGCTAGGAGTCTATCTGGGTACATGTGCAAAACTACAGGCAAAATCAAATGCTCTCAGCTCTAAGACCTTCCATCCATTGCAGACAAATGCACACAATCAATACTGCTTCCCTGTCCAAAGGAAACATGCACAGAAAAGCACTGTGGGTATCTTTTCTTTTAGTACCGTTCCCAGTCCCAACTAGAAAGTTAAGCCTACATACTTACACTAGCCCCCTCTCCGACACCCTCCAGACCTGACTCCCAGGGAGCCATCCCTGTAGAGAGAAGAAGAGGCCCGCTCTGCAGCCTCCTTCTGGGCCCCACAGCTCTGCCATCTGCACACGGTGTGCAGTTTCACCAGGCAAGTCTGGAGTGTCTTGGCCTGTTCACCCTGTCCATTTCCCTAGAGACTTCATCTGCCACAAACAAGCATTAAACCTTGGAGTGACTTGCTCCCTTAGCTCTGAAAGGACTGACAGTTCACAGGTTAATGAAGACACAAACTCATACTTCTGAGTCACACAATTTCCAAAGGGAATGTGCCCTACACTATCTTACTAGAATTCAAGAGGGAAAACCATGAAAAATAACTAGATTAACTACAGATGCTCTTCCAAATTATGAACTATGCACTCTGAGGGACAGGGGCATATGAGAGAACACATTTCAATTAGGAAATGACAGTCCAGGCAAGGTTTTAGTAATACCCTCTATCTGCATCTAGAACAACCTTCGATTTAGATGATATAATTTGACTTCCGAGTTCATCGTTGTTCACTAATTCCATAATCTCGTTCTCATCACTCTGAATTAACTGGAGAATGTAGAAGACTATTTGAAACATTCAATTAAGGGGACTATATTTAGGGGTTTTTGCATTATTCTTCCAGCTTGTGCCTCACGGCATTCCCTGTGCAGCTCATTTACCCATCTGCTCCCTGACACGAGCGGGTCACTCATCTTCAGGGCCCATTCTAATGACACCTCCTGGACTAGCTACTCAGAGCACTTAGACTTACGCAGAGAGACATCATCCTTCCCTTGCAGAGACCCAGCGGCTCCTCCTCCTACCAGGACCCCTACAAGGAAGGTTTGCTGGCTTTCCCCAGCCTCGGTGAAGACAAAGAGGGCGGAGTTGATTAGGTTTTGGTTTTAGCAGAGAGTTCATTTAAAGTAAGGTCGTAATGTTCTGAGTAGTAGATTTAGGTTATCTTTTACTATTGTCTCCTGGGTGCTTTCTGGAAGGGAAGGGGTGTACTGAACCTGGAGCCTTGGCCTGAATCTAATTTTGGTCATTTCCTGTAACCACAGGAACTCAACCAGCATAGCACATTCAACCGCATATGCCCTAGGTGGCCATCTGCAACCTTAGAGCGGGCAGTTTGGTGCAATGTGATCAGATGGTACTCTTAAGGTCAAGTTACCCAAGAAACATGGGCCCTCCCACTGTGCGGGCTGAAAGCCTGGTGGAGATCAGGCCTCTCCCCCAGCTGGTGCCTAAGCAGATGCTGAGCAGGTCCTGCCTGTCCTTTTTAAACAGGAAACCAAGCTTTCAAGTTTAGATTACAGTCATTTCCCAAATTTTACCAGGCAGAAATAGACAAAATTATACAAGTTTTCCTTCCTTTGTCCCACAGTTAGAAGCAACTGAAGACAAAGAGTTGTAGTGGAATACATTTTACAACTTTAATGACAGTGTTTGTGACAGTAAACAAAATAATAGGTAAGAAGAACACAGAGAAACGTTTCCAGGTCAAAGCCTTGCATAAATGAAGACAGCATTATCTCTGCCCACAGTCCTGAGGTCAAGCCAGCCATTCATCACTGTACATCACTTGCCGAGCACACAGCATGCCCCTGAGCCCTGTCACCCTAACCCCTCTTACTTTCTAAGCCTGAACAACTTCAGCATAACTTACGCTTCATGTCCTTACCCAGGCTCACACTTCAAGAGATGAAAAATTGTAAGCAGGAAGCCAGGCTCCTCTCCTGCACTGAAGAGCCAGACCAGAAAGAGCACAGGGCTTACACAGCGGCCGGCCAGCCCGGAGCCCTACACTCACATTCAGAAGCCTGTCTTACTTAGAGACCCTTGAGCAATGACTAAGGATGCAGGCAAGCGCCTTCCTTGATCACAGGCACATTTCCTTCCTGAGCTGAGAATGGAGGACCCTAGGGCGGGTAAGAAGCAGCGACTGAAAACCCACGAGAAAGGGTTGGGACGGAGTCCATTTTTGTTTTGTTTTTCAACTTTCTTTGAAAAGTGAAACAAAATGATTCTAATGTTTAAGAAAGGCAAGTGGACATCACTCTTCTGTCACAAGGATTACTGGAGAGCACACGGGCAGAGCTTCGGATTTGCTCTTTCCCCTTCAGCGCTGTCGCTGTGGCCCAGTCACTCACGTTACCTAGTAACAAGGGCAGGGGCCACAAGGGCTTCATCAGCACCAAGAACTGAAGAGCCCCACTCTGTTCTCTCAGAGGTCCTCAACGCAGCAGCTCTGTCTGAAGGTAATTAAAACTTAACCAGTGCGATGAAAGGCACAGGGCAGCAGAATGGCTGGTTCTGAAGAAGGTAAGTGCCACACACACCGGTCCCAGAGAACTGGTCTCTCTCTGACACTTCCCCGCTCTCTTTGTGTTCACTGTCTTCAAGTGGCTGACAAAGCCTGGGCCTTGAACACAGTTCAGAACAAGATGTTTCAGTAACAAAGTTCTTCAGCGCTGAGAGACTGTGGGTGAAAGGGATCCTGTCTTCTTTAATAAGATAAAGTTAAAATGTTCAGGACAGCTTACTAAAACTAGAAAGCACTGAAGAGTTTCAGAACAATGTAGGCTTCAGAGCAATGTGGCCCACTATGGGACTAGATTAGTCGCTTGAGAGAAAAAGCAGCGATTAAAAAATTTTAACCTTTGTTTCCTCCTCTTTTAGGAAAAGTCAACAATATATCCCCAAGTCATAGGTTTACAAAGCCAAATCCTGTTGCCAGGTAGAGCTGTTGGCCAGGTAGCCAAACCCCAGAGGCTATCAAAGCAATGAAGGTTATTACCATTGCTCTAGACTGTCCACCAGAACTAGTTACTGCTGAAGCTACCACCACACACTCTGGATACAAACCCCAGAGAAACAAAGGTGGAACTCAGCTGGCAGCTCTCTCTCTGTACTAGCTGGCATCTGATGTCCTGGAAGATGCTATGCAGGCCACTGGACAGGAAAAGACTTCAATAACCACATCCAGCTGTAGAACCTTAGTGCTATAATAGCAAACTGCCCGGGAAGATATGGCTACTGGTACAATAGAGACATGAAGGTTCTGGGTTAACAACTGCTTCCTGGTCAGATCAGAAGCCCATTATGGGGGAGGGGATATATGCCTTGCACTGTAGAACTGTTTAAAAGCCTGGGGCTAAGGAGGTCACAGGAGCTATGCAGGAATATGGAGTGAGAATTCTGGAATTTTGTTTTCTTCTAAAAACACAGAAATGCTCTAAGAACGTGCTTTTCCTTTAATCACAGGTGTGGGGTGTGGGGCTGCGGCTGCTTGAGGCTGTCCACAGCAGGTGTGGGGTGTGGGGCTGCTTGAGGCTGTCCACAGCAGCTGACCATGGTTTGCCTCGTGCTCTCGAAGAAGCAGCACGGTTTTGCCAGCTGCACGCAGACAGTGTCTGTGCTTGTGCAGCACTAGGGTTCTGTAACTCTTCGGAGGGTATATTAATGTGAGAACCCCAAGCAGCGGGATGGGTGGCTGCTGGTCAATGCTGGGCGGGGTAGGGTGGCTGAGCATTGTTAGTAGTCATGCCCAAAGAAGAAACCATAGGAAAGAAGTTAGATTCAGGGATCTCTATTTCTCTCTCCCCTCTACTTTCTCTCCTATCTAGTGATGGGGTGAACCCGGGTGGGAGGGATAAAGGGTGGGGAAAGAACCCACAGCATACAGGAGTCCACCACTTATGTGTCACCAAAAGGACATGTAGTGGAATTGCCATCCAAGCATTTACACTGCCACCATGCAGCACTCCACCTTGAGTGGAAAAGCCTGTCAAGGCCAAAATGGTGATAGTAAGTGACTGCTGAGCACTTGGTTGTCAAGGCCAAAATGGTGACAGTAAGTGACTGCTGAGCACTTGGTTCTAACCCGATGTGACCTCCTCCTAGTCCCAGAACATCATGGATGGCAAAGGGCTGTGGGAGCCAGAGGGTAGGGAGAAGCCCAGGGGCACTGATGTAACAGCACCTGGATGCTGCAACTGTGAAGACACAGAGCTGTGACTGCCTGTGTGCCCCTGCCTCACCCCCAGGAGGAAGTGAGGGAAGAAAAGGATGGGACCAGATGGGAGGAAGCGATCAGGGAGGCGGGAGGCGGGTAAGAGAGTGCACGTGTGAACGTATGTCTCAGCACACTGTATACAAAGTAGAATGTTGTCAACTTGTAAAAATAATTAACAGTGAAAATTAGCCACAAAAGGTCAACAATAAAACCTTTAAAGAGTATTTAAATGAGTTAAATATTTTATTTTATCATTTATTTATTTATTTATTTATTTATTTATTTATTTTGGTTTTTCGAGACAAGGTTTCTCTGTATAGCCCTGGCTGTCCTGGAACTCACTTTGTAGACCAGGCTGGCCTCGAACTCAGAAATCTGCCTGCCTCTGCCTTCCAAGTGCTGGGATTAAAGGCGTGTGCCACCACACCCGGCGAGTTAAATATTTTAAAGTACCAAAGGCAAGGCTTGGCAGAGTAGGATACCTTAAGAGAAGACTGCTGGGAACATTATTTTGTAGTTTGGACTTTGAATACTGGGCTACCCAGAAGAGTACTCCTGATGGCCACAGGGCAGACTAGGCTCACACAGATGAGTCTTGGTCACCCCCACAGGCACCACAGCAGAGGGCACCATAGGGCAAAGGAAGCAGGCTCTATTAAGAATGTACATCTGAGAAGGGCAATGGTGGCACATGCCTTTAATCCCAGCACTTGGGAGGCAGAGGCAGGCAGATTTCTGAGTTCCAGGCTAGCCTGGTCTACAGAGTGAGTTCCAGGACTGCCAGGGCTACACAGAGAAACCCTGTCTCAAGGGAAAAAAAATGTACATCTGACTCTATGGCATTTCCTATCTTGATCACCCAGTCTTTAACAACAACCCTTTTCTGGGCCTGCCTCAGTGCTTGTGAAAGTGAGAGAGGAGTCACTGGCCTGCCATGAGCTTCAAGCCTCCACCTACTTTCCAAGCTCCCCTCTCTGGTAAAGAGAGAGAACAGAACCTGGGCAGACTCATCATGGTGGTGTGATATACACCACTGAGTGCAGCTGAAGGCTCAGATTAACTCATTAGGAACATGCCATTTCCTTACAGAGGCCTTGGGTGGTTTCATGGCATTATCTGTTGTTATGGAAGGACACACACTCTCACCCTTCATCTGTCCATCATTTCTGTCAGAATGCTTCCAGAGCTAATTTCTCAGAGTTAACACTGAAAGTCAAGCATCTTAATATACCAAAGAAAAGAGAAAATCAGTGGACTGTACATTCCTCCCTTAAATGCCTAGTCTCTAGTTCCATTGGACTCCAAGCTGACTCTGAAATAGACCTAATCCTTACCATTGTCTCAGTTACATGGGGCTCTGTGCTGAGCATGCTCTATTATGGGATACAATTTTATTTGTTTGGACTATTTAAGTAAGCTCTCAAGGAATCAGGTGAATGTAGAGTTCAATAGAATTTCTTTTATTTTTTTTTCTTTTTTTTTTTTTCCGAGACAGGTTTCTCTGTATAGCCCTGGCTGTCCTGGAACTCACTTTGTAGACCAGGCTGGCCTCCAACTCAGAAATCTGCCTGTCTCTACCTCTCGAGTGCTGGGATTAAAGGTGTGCGCCACCACCGCCCGGCTAGAATTTTAATCTTTGATAAACAAAGTACTTTCAAATTGGACTTTACACTATTGGCAAAAACAGATACTATGGTTAAAGCCATGTGCACTTTAAAGAAGGAATCTGTAATAGTTTCTGTCTTCTTCCAAGTGGCCTTGGAGAACTCTGAGGAGAAGTCTTATTCTTTGCTGTGAATAGGGACAGACCCCTGACAAGAACGAATTGCTACTCTCACTAGAGGCCCGGGGTGACCTGGTGTTTGGTCACTCCCAACCTTTCCCCCTTCTACCACCTGACAAAGCACGTGGTCCTCCAAGCCCAAGGACAGCTCAAGTCTGCGGTCACGTATGGTTTCTTCCTCCAATGCTGGGCATAAGGTCTGTGCTCTTAACAACAGACTGCAAGCGAGAAAGGGAGTGACTTTGGGTCTTGTTGCTAAGGCAGCTAGTGGAAAACAGTTTGCTACCAGAATGACAAAAAGCTTCTAGAAAAAGCATGTTGCCACAGAGAAGATTTGTAAGGGTTAGAAAGCCTTCCCGCTGGCTGCTCTGTGTGGCTATAGATTCTCCTCTGCCGACACTGGCAAAGCCCCTGCAGCGCTGCACATTCGGAGAGGGAGAATTATGGAAAGGTTAAACACTGTATGCAGTTAGCCTAAGCACAGGCTACAGCTCAGAGAGCAACTGGGCCCCTTGCTATCTGGCCCTGAGCCCTGCAGAGGGAGCAATCATGCACCCGATTCTCAGATACTCAACCTGAAGGGCAAACAAAACAAGCAGCCATCTTGTTTCTGGAACAATTGATGCCACCGAGAGCAAGGAGCAAAGACGATGGGGGGTAAAGTGATTACGTCATAACTCAGAGCTCCCTAAGCGGAAAGGCACCCCATACAGAGGGAAGCATCTGATGGTTTCCACAAAAGAGGCCACAGTGAATGTCCTGTCTCCCAAATATTCAGAGCCAAACACTGCCATGTGCCTTCAACTTATAAAATTGTACTTGGAATTATTACCCCCTGAATTAATTGTACTGTTTATATAAATCATATAAAATTATATAAGGGGGGCTGGAGAGATGGCTGAGCGGTTAAGAGCATCGACTGCTCTTCCAAAGGTCCTGAGTTCAAATCCCATCAACCACACGGTGGCTCACAACTATCCGTAATGAGATCTGGAGTGTCTGAAGACAGTTACAATATACTTATATATAATAAATAAATCTTAAAAAAATTATATAAGGTGTAAAGTTTATTTAGTTCATTTCAAATTTCTGCTTCTGCATTTAAGCTCTTAAAGGTGTCCTGAGTAAATCTGTCATTAATTAAGATCCACCCACCAGGTAGAAGAAATTATACTAAACCCTGTGAGGAAGGAGCGAAGAGGCAGGACCTAAACCTTGATCAGAAGACATTTACGCTAAGCCACAGCAAGAAAGGAAGCACTGTGCAGCTCTGAGGGGATGGATGCAGGGAGGAGCTGCCAGGTCTTCAGTTGTCTTGGGCTCCACAGTGGAGGAGCATGGTAGAGAGGGTAGAGCACTCACTACCTGCATTTTCATAGATGGATGCTCCCTCTTCACACAGGGACGCTCAGAGCTTGGGCTTGCAAAGTCCTACTGAGAGCCCACTACACTTACTGCAAAGACCAAAACCAAGTATACATGAGTCCCTTCTTGGCCCCACCCCCAGACAGAGATCAATAGCCTACGCAAACCCAGAGGAAGGTGCTGGGCAGAGGGACACAGCAAGGTGCAGAGAGGTCGGCAGCAAGCATGAGGGAGCCAACCTTGCTCTCTGTGGGCTGCTAATGGGAACAAATCACCAATTTTATTACTCAATAAAACATTTGAAACCAACACAAAGTATATCTCAACAAATAGGATGAAATTACCAAAGTTCAACATTTGCATTTTTTCATTAACTTTTCCCCTAGCTGCTAAGATGCTGGGGGTGGGGAAGAGACAGCCTAGCTTTATCTTGGCCACAGTTGCATTATGTATCCGAGTTCACCCAACAGGCCCTTCCTCCAAGGCAGACAAATGGCTCTAATGGAAGCTTACACTGGAGGAAGAAGCCAAAGGAAATTAAATGTTAGATTCCTTATGCATCCGTAAAAACTCATTTTGTGACTGTGACCTATAAAACATCTGCTTTGTGGGGGTCATGGATCATGGTGGGCAAAATACTTCTTTTTCCCATAACAGCATGGCATGGGCCATTCACTGCAGCAGCACTCTAAGGACAGAAGCCTTTCCCCTTTCTTCTTTTAGACCAGGTGGATAAAAAAAGGAAGGAAGGGGTCCACAGGACACGGTCTGCTCAAAATGTGTTCTGTGCATGCATGAGTAAGTCACAACGCTTAGGTAGAGTGGCTCATGACTGTCATCCCTGTACCCGGGGACAGAAGGGTCATGACTGCGGCAATTCAAGGCTAGCCTGGGTTGCCGAGTGACACCATGTCTCAGAAACAACAAGAGAAACTTCACAGGATCATTAGTTTGTATAGTTATATATCCTAGCTGTGAAAAGTTTAAACGGGAAAGGTCTGGCTCTCCAAAGAAACATTTATGATTCCTAAGAAGGCAAATACTGGCTGCCTGAAGAAATGCCATGGTGATTGGCCACGACAGTCTCAAAGTGTCAGAAATTTGAGCGCCACAGAATACAGGGACCAAGGACACCAGCCTCTACTCCACTCTGTTGAGAAGCCAGCACTGAGATATAAATCTAAACTAACAACTCCAAACACACCACACATACAGCCATTTACAGTCCATACAGACATACAGCCACCTGTAACGTGTTCAAACATGTTATCATATGTGTATTTCACATGTAAACACAGTCAATATCATGCCAACAGTCTAATCTTCAGACTGGAGACTTACTAACCTGTAACTCCCACAGCCTTGTGTTATTTACATTCACCTAAAGAAACCTGTGTTTGTGCAACAGATCCTCAGAACAGCAACCAAAATGTCTCCCAAAGTCCCACAGATGCCACCTAATATCCCTGGGGTCATCAATGGTCACAGAATACTCCAGGGAACTTCCTTTTGCCCTTGAGAAATTCTATACCTGACTCAGAATGGAAAGGGAAGGTGGAGGAGCAACAGGGAAGTGAGCCAGCCATTCAGTTGGCACACAATTCAAGTAGCATTCTAATTATGCACAGCTCCCAACAAGCGGCAGAATAGGAAAGTAAATAAAAACAATACTGGAGAAAATGAGAACATTCACCACCCACAGATAGGAGACGCAAACCATCACAGGAAACACACAAGGACAACCCACAATGAGCACACACACACAGTGCACCCGACCCACAATGAGCACACACACACACAGTGCACCCGACCCACAATGAGCACACACACACAGTGCACCCGACCCACAATGAGCACACACACACAGTGCACCCGACCCACAATGAGCACACACACACACACACACACACACACACACACAAGGACGACCCACAATGAGCACGCACACACAGTGCACGTCAGGCTTGCCCACGTCTAGCGGGGCGCCGATTTTGGCACAGAAGCTTGTCCTCCAGTTTCCCAACATCAAGGCAGATTTCTACACTAATTTCAATGCAGTACCTATGAGAGACTTAGTCAGGTCTTTAGATCTTGAGCACAAGTAAAGCGGGACAGGAAGATGCTCCAAGTGGCACTGTAGGGCTGCCTACAGCAGGAACTGAGGCCTTTCTTTGCCGGTCCACACACACGATGCTGAAGTTCAACGGACGTCTGTCTACCATCAACATCTCCTGTGGATTCGCAAACTGTTTGAGAGGTGGGACAGTTTAGCAATGATTTTCTTCCTCCCCAAAATGTCTTTAGAGTCCAAGCCTGAAGACTCCTGCCTTGGGCTCTCCTGGTATAGCATTAGTGCTAGGACAGTGGGTAGAGAAAGCACCAAGCCCTACACTGTTTCACAATGGGAAGGGGCACTGCACACACAGGGGCACGTGCTCTCACTAGGGGGAAGGTTCTCTCCTGTCTCCAGGAGCCACTGCTGCCCCTCTAGTCCTTGGCCTCTGCACTCAAGTCAAAGCTGCCTTTGCTGTTAGTTTCTCTTTAATTTTAAAAGTAACATTCTATGTGCACATAGTTAAAAGTCAAATTATCTGTAAGGCTTGCTATGACAAATGTCCCATGCTCCATTTCCTCCCCTTCCCAGAGGAAGCGCTGTTATCTGCTTTAATTCATTATTTTAGGATTTATCTTGCATCTATAATCAACGGGCTTCTGATGCTATTTCTTGATCTGGTTTTAGGCTTTATCGACCAATGTTACTGCAGCAGACAAGGATTTAGCTTTCCCTCTCCAACTGTACCATTCCCATCCCCCTTCAGCTGGATCAATACTTACTGTTTACAGTATGATTATGTAAATGTTATTCACATCTAATTCCTGCACGGGGTCTTCCTAGTTAGATAT
Source organism: Mus minutoides (assembly GCA_902729485.2). NCBI lineage: Eukaryota > Metazoa > Chordata > Mammalia > Rodentia > Muridae > Mus > Mus minutoides. Next base: position 631,521 of record LR753362.1, on the reverse strand, counting down.
GAGATTAGGTTGTTTTGTTTTTCTTTGTTTGGAACAGGGTCTCACATATCTCAGGCTGGCCTCAAACGTGAAGGAATCTGTGTACCTGATCTCACCAAATGCTAGGGTGACAGGCATGTGCCACCAAAGGACCATGGCTCAAGGGATTTTTGCTTTGCTTAATTTTCTAGGAACTCCACATAAACCCTTTTCTTCCAGTAGCTCTCGCTCAGCTGATGTGCTGCCCTCAAACCATCCTGCCGCATCAAGGAGATATAGTGATTGTTATCTTCCCAGGCCTCCTGGGCAGGCACAGCCAAGCCGGGCACCCTCTAGCTCCCACCCCACCACAGCCGTTTCTATATCTCTCCTCCTCTCTGCAGTTTTGTTCTGTGACTTTGGTGGAGCACACTCTTTCCAAAAGCTTCCTGAGAAATGGTTCCTGGGAGATGAACAGTTACAGACTTTGAGCCACCTTCTAGTACGCCTTTCTGTTTGGCTGCCATTGTATCTGATGTGGGCCTTTAAACTACCAACTGTTTTCCTTGGGAGCTCTGAGTAGAGTATCATTTTGTCAGTCAACTGCTTTGGTACTGAATGATCATTGTACTACCTGACCACAACCTGTTCTAGAAGTGCATGGATTACATCTAGATCCCCCATTCTCAGAAATAACATGAAGATGAGTCTGGGGTGGGTTTTGCAATCTGGAAACCCACATATTGCACAAAATTTCAATTGTTAATATTGACTTCTTCCCCAGGGACTTTTCTCAACGACACTTGAAGTTTGAATTACCAGAATCTATGAGACCCTGTGAACCCTGACCTGCACTTTCATGCCTTCCCTTCGGCCGTCTTTTCATCGGTTTCATCTACTTTCTGGGAGAGTCAACCTCAGTGTCCTGGCTGCTTACTGATGTTCTGATTCTGCTTTAATACAGCAACTCTCTTACAACTCTTCCTGTTCCTAACTCCCTTCTCATGGCATTCTTGGTATAAAACTGCTGTTGTTTGTTAATCTCTCTAAAGATGGCAATGGCTTTTTGAAGTTTTCATTTCCCTATATACAAGCAAACAAATAACAAACAAAAAGAGGCAGCTGTGGGCGAGAGCCTCCTTTAGATCCTTCAGCTCACCTGTCATGGGCTGGCCAGATTAATCTAGGGAGAGATCTCTAACTCCCTGCAGGGAAGAAAGATAAGGACCTAGATGCTAGTGTTCTGGAAGCAAGTCATAAAGCTGGACCCCAAACTGCCCATCTCTGTGCATATGGATGTGTGTGTACGTGTGTTAGGGTATTAACAACTCAGGGGTCTGTCTCTACAAGTGATGAGTTCACCCCTGAAGTATGGCTCTTCTTAACTGTGCACCCCCAGCTTAGCATGCCTTTATTTTGCCCTCACCAGTTAAGTTCCCAGTTTTGCACTCTGGCTGGGAGAACGGTCAGGTTTTATGCAGTGAGGAAGTGGGTCTGCGGCTCATGTCTGCCCCACAGACATGTGGTCACTGGTCCTCCCTCCCTTCAGCCCTTTCCTGCCTGGTACCCTGTCGGAGCTGTGCAGGTGCCTCATGACGGTCTGAGGGGGCACTTGTTCATGGGCTTCACAGCTTGCTCTTTTCCATACGATTAGGGTTTATGTTTACACAGCCTTGCTTATGTTTTGCTGGGGTTCTGTTCTGAAAGGTGTGAGAACTGAAGTGTGTTCACGGTGTGACCACCACTAAAGCCTTCATTACCTGTCATAAGGGAATGCCCATCTCTTTGGATATTCAGAGTTCCAGCAAGGACTTGTGGGGCCTTTTGCAGTCTGAGACCTGTAGCCTTCAAGTTTCTGTGGCCACTTGAAAACTGGTAGGCAGGACCATTTCCATCTCCACTTCAGCCTTAGGGCCACAATTCTACTCCTTGTCTCAAAATGAGCCCTTCCCTTCCAGCTGCCTCTCCAGCCTCTTAGCCCCAGTCCTCCTACCAGGTCCTCAAATATTTGTCTTAGCCAACAGAGCCATTTCAACTTCTAGGTTGTTATTTTCAATAATTAAATGTCCGAACAAGGAGACATCCAGACAGTCCTATAAATTATCACCATTCTGCGGGAAGATTTAAACGACTAGTTTTGTTAGCTGCAGTCTTTCTCCCCTGTGTAGAAAGGGGGATGTGTTAATTCCCACTGGGTAAAGATAAAGTAATTCAGCTCATCGTCACATCGACACAGCTGCACAGACGGCCCTGGCTGCTCTGTTTATCTTGATAACTGTGGAAAACACCATCTCCTCCCCTTCCCTCTCTCCAGCACAATCACCAGCTCCACATGTACACCGGCTGATTGCAACCCTCTGGAGCAGAGACCTGTCTGGTGTTCTTCCTGCATATCCACCATGCACCCTTCCTTTGCTGCTGCTGCCTCAGATAACAGCTGCTGCAGGGGACCTGATAGACTCAGCTGTGGGTCCTCTGGATGCTCCCCAAAACCCCTGCTCAGCCAGCTGCATCAAAGCAGAGCCATGGGAAGTAAGTGCAAAAGGAGGCAGAAGCGCACAGTCACACCCTCTTTAATCACTGTACCTACTGCAGCAGCTGTAGCAGCAAGGAGGCAGACGGCCGGGGCAGGGATGCAAAGATCTAATAGCTCCTGGCCTGCCAAGGATACCTTCTGGGATACCAAGTGGGATACCAAGTGGGATACGGGGAGAGCAAAACCAGGGACCCACTGGTTTAACTACTTGATCAGGAAGCTCAAGGAAAGCCTTAGATGGGCTGTTCTCCTGGACTGGAATGAGTTAGACAGGAGTAAGGCCAGACACAATGTTTTCAATCTCTGTTGCCTCTGTCCAGCTCAATACAGTCCAGGTAAACATAACGGCCACCGGCCTCGTATGTCAGGATAAGTCTCACATCTCAGGACACTGCTCAGTCTCAGGAAACCGAGTCCATCCAGGCCACCAGCAGCCCCTTCCACTCTGGAGGCACTGAAGCTGAGCCGATTAGTGTGCACTGCTAAAGCTTAGAGGGCCGAAGCCAGAGAACACTCCCTGGCCCGGGGCTGGATCATTCTGTGTGAACATCACTCTGGCTTGCTTTGCCCTCCCCTGCTCTGGCCAGCATCAGGCCACTTCACTGCTTTCTATCAGGGAGGCAGAAGGAAGGCAACTTCTCCATTTGAAGGCAGATTTCTCAGGAAGGATGTTCAAGCCTTGGGCTCACAAGTAGGAAGGGAGGATGGGCGTGGAAGCTGGGGTAAAATTTGTTAATAATTTGATTTCTAACTCTCAAACTGAGAAAACTGCTGAGTCTATTTGCACTGGAAGACTAGGGAAACTGTAAGCATCAGACAAGAAAACCAATGGCTAAACTATACAAGATCCCATCTTTTTAAGAATTATTTTAACAGCCACCACAGGCAATGGTAACATTAGCAATTAACAATAAACAAAGAAAAATCTTGTACATTTATATATGACTCTTTAATATTCTCACAGCCTCAATCAGAGAGTCCGTTGATTCAGACTGAGTGTGAACTATCACTTTCATAAAGACACCTGAATGAACAACTCAGATTTTGCTTCTTCATTGGCCATTTGGAAGCCTGCTTCCTTATCTGTAGAGGGGAGAGTAATGGCATCTAATTTAAGGGAATTTACTGGAACCAGGCACAGAGTAAATGTTCAGTTAAGAGGGGAGGCATACTGTAAGTACTCAAAAATGTGGGTGGGCACATTTCTCAGTTTGCTTGGCATTTTTATTGGGTAACTATCATATGCTGAACCCTTTTAGACACTAGATAAGGTACAAATGTGAACAAGTCAATTCCTACAAGTGACTCTTACTGTTTTAATGTAGACAGAACTTCAATACCAATTAATAAAGAGCGTGTGAACTCTACCCTAGGAGCATGGTGGCACGTGGCCATGCTGCCTCGCCCAGACAGGGACGATCAGATAGAGAAGCTTCCTAGATGTGACTGCTCAGGACCAGGACATGACAAGGAAGAGGTGAAAGGAGCTGGGAAAGGAAAAGTCAAGGCAAGAGAACAGCATGTCTAGAGAGGTGAGAGCCAGAAAGACTGAGCAACAGAGCTGAGGCTGGACTGATCTGGACTGAGCAGCTATGGTACAAATAGTGACTGCAAGGGCTAGCATGCAGAGGTGACTTCAGGAACTGTAAATGCTGCAGGAGGAGGAGTGGGGGTAGAGGGGTGGAGGTTGCTGCTTCCTGCTGTGTAGTGGGAAGAGGCTCAGACATAATCACGCCCTTTCTTGGTTTAGTGGAGGGCTCCTTGCATGCCCGTGAACCTAAGTGTACAGGGTGTAGATGAGTGGTTCCGAAATCAGATGAGAGTCAGACTCGTTTGAGGAACTTTAGAAACGCATGCATGCTACTCTTACAGTGTGATTTAATCGAAGTGAGGCAGATTGTCTAAGATATGTCTCAGCTCAGAAACCATTAGTCTAAATCAGTAGTTCTCAACCTATGGGTTTCAACCCCTTTTGTTTTCCACCTTTAGAAAACACAGATGTTTATGTTATGATTTATAGCAGCAGCAAAACGACAAGTATGAAGTAGCAACCAAAATAACCACATGGTTGCAGCCTTAGGATTGAGAACCAACGGCCTAAATTATAATGAGCACAGCCACACATAAAAGCACATACTACAGAAGCAAAGACTAAGTATTTGGGGTTAACGTTCCTTTGGAATACTGGACTGCTAGACCACATTTTCAGTGTCTTTGTTTAGTTTTGGCACTATTACTATCTATGCCTACTTATGACCGGCGTTTAAAATCATGGCTCTTGCCCCAGAGTATGTTAGGTGTCTGTGCCTCACTCACAGGGCTCCAGCTCTTGGGATGCTTTCTCTCCTTACTCTGAGTGAACTCTAACTTGTTCTATAAAGCCGAGCATCTACTTTATGCACCATGTCCCACAGCCACTTGTTCCAAGAAGGCTTAGCTTCTCCCCCGTCTACCAGCAGGCCATGAAAGGGCTACATGGTCACCTCTACTCAACACTCAGGTCTCCTAAGGCAGAGCAGAGCCCGTGTGTTACTCAGGGTACCTTTCAGAACACCCAGTACAGTGCCCAGGATGGTGCCATGAACATATGAAAGAATTTGCAAATTGAAGAAAAAACTGTGAGGAGACAAAAGGTGATTGTTATAACATCTGTACACAGAAATTTAAAAACATCTAAAAATTGTCAAAATTCAAACAATATTTACTTGAAATTTTTTTTCTTAAAATAATATAGATTCAGCACTCGGGAGGCAGAGGCAGAGGCAGGCAGATTTCTGAGTTCAAGGCCAGCCTGGTCTACAGAGTGAGTTCCAGGACAGCCAGGGCTATACAGAAAAACCCTGTCTCGAAAAACCAAAAATTATATATATATATAATCCCTAAAGAATCAAGGACAGGAACTGTCCAGTTGGTATAGAGTTTGAAACTTACTATTTAAGATCTGGCTCAAACCAATCACAATTAGGCAGCATTTTCTTTGTCAAAAGTCCTTTCTGTGGGCTGGGTGTGGTAGTGATGCCTTTAATCTCAGCCAAGGCAAGTGAACTTCTGTGAGTTCAAGGCCACCCTGGTCTACGCGACAGAGTTCCGGCTAGAAGAAGCTACACAGTGAGACCTTTCTCTAAATCGCAGCCAACCCCAATCTCCTGTAAAGCAGCGTGTGTGATGGCGGGAGAGCAGTCAGCACACAGAGGCGCAGGATGGAGGCTGCAGAGTCTGATGATGGAGCAGAAGAAAAGACACTAGCAAGGTTTCTAAGTGACAACCGTCAGCAGGCTGGAGATGACTTAAAATCCAATAGCATCAAATAGCCATGGAATGATGATGGCAGGCCTTCTCAAATATCATCACCAAACACAGAGAAGTCCCTTCCTCAGAGGATATTATTGAAATCTGGCTTTCATGATGGTCTTAGAAATAGAGTCTTCCAGAAATGATAGATTTCAATGACCAGGAAAGAAAATAAAGGATTTCTTGTTCAGCTTTATGGTGCTAGAGATTGGGCCCAGAGCTTTATGTGTGGTAGGCGCAGCAAATACTTTACCACCCGCCTATACACTCAAGATTCTGAAGAAATTTTAAATCCCCACTGTCCTGACTATTATGACGAGAAGAAATATATCATCTATTCCCATTGGGTCCTTCAGCATCAACTTTTGAAAAGATACTAATGTCACGGGCTGGGACAATGACCTCATGGGTAAAGTGTCTGCTGTGCCAGCATGAGGACAGAGGTTTACATCCTTAGGATCCATATAAAAGCCAGACATGGTGTCATACTGCTATAAACCTAGTGCAGGGTGCCGGAGCAGGAGGATTCCTGGGATCTCACTAGCTAGTTCGTTTAGCGGAGGTGGCAAGTTCCAGTGTCAGTGAGAGATACTATGTAAAGGGAGGGGGCAATAAAAGAAGGTATCCAGAGCCAAAGTCTGGCCTCCACACATACAATAAACAAGCAACCCCCTTCACACCTCTCCCCAGCAGGAGTAAGAATAACAAGCACACCTACACCTACACCTACACACAACGACACCGACACACCGACACACCTACACCTACACACACCGACACCGACACACCTACACCTACACCTACACACCGACACCGACACACCTACACCTACACACACCTACACACCGACACCGACACACCTACACCTACACAAGTGTGATTCTGCATGTTTGCACACATGCAGACAGACAGGTACAAAGAAAAGAATATAAAATGGCTTGAGAGGTATATTACTAGGAGTAATGGGAAGAAATTAAGAAAGTGGTAAAATTAGGTTACATATCAGACACTCTCTCAGCATGATTTTTACTGCGGTATGGAAGCATCTTCTGGAATAATAATGCTAATTTTAAATGCCCTCTTAATAAAATGTTCAGGTTGCTTATAGCCTATTAGGCAGCAATTAAAGTCTCATGCGCTCTGCCACCCCTTCCTCAGGTCTGCCACAGTACAGCGATCACAGCAAATGAGGCCCAGAAGTTGTGGGCACTCAGGGGTTCCATGGGCCAGGTAAAGATGGAAGGCCCATCATTCAAGTCATTTAAAATTGGACACAACATTAGGGGAAAGGCAATGGACCCGAGTGAGATGAACTAGAGAAACTAATGTAGCATTTAAAAAAAATCACATTCATTGGTGCCAAGGGACATTTGGAGGACATTGTATTTAAATTTGGATCTCCTCTGAGTGTCAACTGTCCTGGATCTTCAGCTGACCGAGCTGACAAGGGGCTGCTCAAATGGTCAGCTCACAAATGGCTTCCTTTGCTCACTGAGGATGATGTCATCATGCATCTGTGCGCTGTCATTTTATATGGACATAAAAACAGACAGAAAATACATTAAAGTGATATGTAATTTTCCATGCAGTGCTTTCAGACTAATAAGAGTTATGGTTTATGATTAAGTGGAAATGGGTTATTTGCTTTAAATATTTATGATAAAAGTATTTAGAATTAACACTTAAGCAATTCAATCCACAAGATAAAAAAAACCAAACAAACCTCCATACTCCCGTGCTGACCTTGGCAGCTAATGTTCTATGGGACATGTTACCTACAAGGTAAGAAATCACACCCCCAAACAGTCAAATGGATTTTTGCCTAGTTCTGCTATCAAACTTAGCTAATCCTGGGAAAATACTTTCTTTTATTGAAAACAGATGTCTTATAATTTGTTGATTATGGTTTCCCCTGCCTGTATAACTCCTCGTTGCTCTGCACCTCCCTTCTGGCCCATGTCCTCGTTCTTTCTGTCTCTCCTTAAAAAACAAACGGGCTTCTAAGGAGTAATAATAAAACACAACACGATACTGCTTGGGTACCATTATGAGATAAAGACCCGCCAAAGCGGCTGCTGAGTTCATTTTGTGTTGGCCGTCTACTGCTGGCCATGGAGCCCACCCTTAGTAGTTTGTTTCCCCAGTGACACTCCCTTGGAGGAAACTAACTTTTCATTTCGTCTATCAATCAGGGGTAGCATCTGAGTTAGGGATGGGAGCATGTGTCCATTCCTCCTTTCAGTTCTAGGACCATCTGTGCATGCTGCACAGTCCCTGAGTTCCTGTCACCAGCCCTGCTGTGTCTAACAGGCCTTGTTTTCTTACTTTCTTCCATCCCCTCTGGCTCTTAGACTCTTTCTGCCTTTTCTTCTACAGGGTTCCCTGAGTCCCGAAGGGAGGGATTTAATGGCCACATCATTAGGGGTTGGTGTTCCAAGGTCTCTCACTCTCTGAATGCAGTCTAGCTGTGGATCTCTATTTGTTCCCATCTGCTGCAGGAGAGGCTTCTCTGAGGATGGCTGAGCAAGGTATGATCTATGAGCAGAGCAGAATGTTGAGGTTGGTTGGTTTGTTTGTTTTGGCAGAATAGTAGTTAACTGGTGTCCCCCCCCCCCCCTGTAACTGCCTATCTAGGCTCAGGCTCCTGGCCACCCAAGCAGTATCTAGGCTCAGGCTCCTGGCCACCCTCCCCTTAACTGCCTATCTAGGCTCAGGCTCCTGGCCACCCAAGCAGTGCTTCATATGGGTTCTATCTCACGGCAAAGGTCTAAGTCAGACAGTGGTTGGTTACTTTGTGCCACTATCATACCAGCGTATCTTGTAGGCAAGTCACCACGTATGTAGATCAAGGGATTTGTGGATGGGTGGCTGTTTACCTTTCTCATTTGGTAGTGGGTCCAAGGGGGGTAATATCCAAAATATATAACATACTCAAAAGGGGGATATCAAGAACATGAGGTACAGATCTAAACAGAGAAGTCTCAAGAGTAAAATCAAATGACTAAGAAGTGCTTAAATGGTCAACATCCTTAGTTATCAGGAAATGCAAATCAAAATTCTGAGATTTCATCTTACAGGGGTCAGAATGGCTAAAATCAATAACACAAGTGACAGCTGATGCTGGTGAGGATGCTGAGTAAGGGAGCACTCCTCCTCCCTTGCTGGTGGGACTGCACACTTGCACAGCCACTATGGAAATCAGTGTGGTGGTTCCTCAAAAAGACGGGAATCAATCTACTCCAAGATACAGCTAAATCACTCTTGGGCATATACCAAAAAGATGCTTCAATCTACTACACAGACATTATTCAACCATGGTCACTGCTGCTCTAGCTGGAGAAGCCAAAAATTGTAAACAAATCTGATGTCCATCAATGAATGAAAAAAAACATGGTGTATTTACACAATGGAATATAACTCAGCTGTAAAAAAAACATTCAAGAAGTCTGCAGGTAAATGGATGGAACTAGTCCACACATTGACAGCAAGGTCATATTGTTAAGACGACACCTACACAACTCACTGCACATGAAGACGTCAAGCTGGTGCCTACCCAGAGCCCTCATGCGCCTATGGACTAGTGGTCACGCATGGTACAGGAAATGCTTTCTTTAACCTTATTTCTTTTTTAATCTGTCCAATAGGATAAAATGAAAAATGCTGACATAGCATGGCTAAAGAAAATCTAAAGCAAATAGATTGATGAATATAGTAATATCCTGCTAAAACCTTTCAGCCAATTACTGATTTCCATAAATGAATCACAGCCTAGAATTCGGGAATGTGAGGACAGAGGCAATTTCAAAGCACTACCCAGAGACTATTAATAACCGGGTAACCCAAGCTGTGTCCAGGACTTGGCTAAACTGTAACAAGTTCAATGCCAAAGCTCATGCTGAATGGCTCTTAAACACTTGATAGTCACTGCAAGTTTAAAAAGCATAGCTAACATCTACTGAATATTAATCTATACCAGCCTTATATGTTACCTTACCCTCTCAACTCACAGGCGGTTACTATCCCCATTCTGTTTTACGGGCAAACTGGGGCCTAGCCATGGGGCCTAGCCATGGGGTCTAACTTGTTTCAGCTCAGTCACAAGCTTGGGAGTAGAAAGCTTATGTTGTATGTTCAGCAGAACAGCAAGGCTACGTCTCATCACAGTAACAGCAAGTGCTGGTGAGCTACAGTGTTTTTCCCTCCTCTTGAAGCAGGAAGTCTTGGACCCCAGGAGCTCAAGTAATACTCCTGTCTTGGTCTAAAGAAAAGCTCAGGCTACAAGCACAGACCACCATGCCTATCCTGGGTTTTTCTTTGTTTGTTTGTTTGTTTGTTTGGTTGGTTTTTCGTTTTGTTTTGTTTTTTTAGCTTAAACTTGAATCTGATTGTAAATTGCTGACCATGAATCTTTATATTTATATGTAGTTATGAGAAGCAACGTGAAAATCTGATACAGCTATGCCATCCATATCCAGTGAGCACCCTGCTGTATGGTCCACTATGAATAACTGAGTTAGGTGATAGAGACATAACTTCTGTATTTTCAAAACAAATGGGGAGTGGGGGCTCTGAGTAGAGCTCTGAAACAGACCACTAGCCTAGCAGGCACAATGTTGGAACTATTGTTTTTTCTTTTGCACTTTATTGTTTGATTTTATGTGAATGGGTGTTTTACCTGCATGTATGCCTACAGACCAGAGGGGATATTGAATCACCTGGGGCTAGACTTAAAGAAGATTGTGAGCCACGAAATGAGTGCTGAGAACTGAGACCATGCCCTCTGGGGGAACTGAGACCATGGCCTCTGGGGGAGCTGAGACCATGGCCTCTGGGGGAGCTGAGACCATGCCCTCTGGGGGAGCAGCTAGTATTCCCAATTGCTGAGCCATCTCCAGCCCAAATCTTGGGTTTAATTTCCAGCATTTCAATCAATCAATCATATGGAAGGAAAGAATGTGCACACACTAGATAATAATTTACCTTCAGAGTCAAGGGTCAAGAAAACCCAACAGAAAGCAGCTTCTCATTTACACCCTGCCCAGACACTTCACTCAACAGGAGCACACACTCAGCCCACACACCCATCTCTGCCTTGCTAAGTTACTGGGGTACCTAGAGCTTTGGGGTGAGAAAATACCTGCTTCCTTTTTCACCGTTAAAAGCAGGGTGTGACCTGCTTCATCAAAATGTAATGAACATACAAGTTAAATATCTTTAACCTACTGAATTTGACTTTTGCTTGCATAGAAACGGTCACTTTTTGCAATAAGCACCCCCTTCCTTGTGTCTCTCTTAGTCCCAGAATCTCCTTACTAGGACACCAGGCATTCTCCATAGCTCCCATGTGCTTCCTTTCAACCAAGGCCCATTTCTGTGTGCAGATAAATTCTGACCACTGTTCAAACCACAAGGATCACTGTATCTCCCCCGGGGCTAACAGGACAAGTCTGCTGACACCAGAGGCAGGTCTGAAGAATAAGACCGCTGTCAACCATGGCACAGAAAGCACACACACACACACACACACACTTTCATCTGATTACAGGACAGAAGCACATAAAGCACCAGCTGTCTTGGTCCACCATTAACGAGAGAACCGCTGTGTTATGGGGCAAGACCTAAAAGCATTCTCACACACAAGTATTCTGGGAATTCTTACACCAATGAATTGCTCCTGAGCTAAGCATGTAACTGTGACTGAGCCTATGAAGGAAAGCAGAAGAGGCTAAGTGTAATGGTGATCTGTCTTATGGGCCCTCTTAGAAGACCAAAACCTAGCAACTTTCAGCTTTATGGCCACTGACAAGAAGTAAAAGAATGATCTTTCTTTGAAATGATCTATGCTGTTTCCTTTAACATTTCTGCATTTTTTGCTATGGCAATTTTGCTGCCTTTGGTCTTTGGTAGTTAAGGTTAGCACATGAAGCATGCTCTCAGAGTCCTGACTATGGCAGTCTGATAATAGCCTCCATTTAACAAGGTAACAAGGCTTTGAGATGAATATAGGTTCAAAGGGCCAACTAGTTTTCCTTAGAAGTGCACAAAGTAGACCCTTACCCGCTATGAAAAGTCTCACCTACATGTTAAAAATATGAACACTTGAGAACAAGAGTTAATGCAGATAAATGGGTCCTGATTTAATGAAGCCTGGTGGCCAGAAACCTGCTGATCTTGCTCCCCTCCAAAACTTGCTGCTCTCAGCTCTGGCCCCAAGGATGGCCAATAATTTACGTTATGATAAAATAATGCAAAGATTAGTAAAATTTGGTTAATTTGTCCATCATTTCTTGTAAGTGACTCATGAGAGTTCGGATCAGGAATATACACAACACATGGGCTGAGGCGATGGCCTCCTTGGCCTTCCTGAGGTGGCTGCCTCATGTCCTTTGACAGAGTCTGCAGCAGCAGCTCCCTCTGCAATGGCAGCTCTGTTACTGCTATGAACGGAAGCCCAAGGGCAGGGCCAGATGCTCTTTGAATGTTATACTGTTGTTCTCCGCTTAGATCTCCTGTCCTACATATATGGGCTTAGGGTAGAAAGTCTGAGAAGATGAGGGACAAGCGGTCCAGAGGAGTACTTGGAAGCCTGAGCTCCCAGCCTGTTGCTCTGGGCTTCAGGCCCTGCAGGGAAAGCTGTGCTCCTGCATTACTTCCTTCTTCCATTAAAGCCATTCCTGTAGCGGATGCCATCTTCTTCACAGACTGACAAATTTCTAGATTCTGCTAGTTCTTGGGTGCCCCAGGTCCCAGGTGACAGGGCACTGTAGTATCCAAGTATCTGCCCACGAACAGGGTACGGGGTCTTGCTTCTACCTTCAGTTTTCTGACCAACGGTCAAGCTTAGGATGCTCAGCCTGGCATCCACAATCTGCTCTGAGCAGATGGACATGGTCTCTCTTTAGCTCCCCTGAGTTCAGGCATGGCTCTTACTCAGTAGCAAGCAGACATGACCAATGGTCAAGCTACCTTGCTTCATATGGAAGCCTTCGCTGTTCTCACCAAAGATATGGCCCACACGGCCTTTCTATACACAGAGTATGAGCAATGTATCTCAGAGTATGCTTAACACAGACATAGGTCACTAGTGTAGCTTCACATCTCAGACACTGAACTGAATCCCAGCCCCTAAAGCAAAACAGAGCTCTGACTCTGGCTCTGCTCAGCTCAAGAGGCCCATCCTGAAGTTCTACTGTCAGATCCACCAAGCGTCTGCTTAGATGCTGTGCAGCTTACACACATGATAACAAAGCCAGGTGTGACAATTCCTGCCTGTATCCAAGTACTTGGGAAGTCCAGGCAGAAAGTTTGTGATTGTTGAGGTCAGCCTGGGGTCTATGCCATGTAGCCCGGGTGCTACAGTGAAATTGCAGGCTCAACCCCTCAAAAGTGAGATTTTGTAACCTACTTTTACTTTATCCCCTTGATGTAAACTACTTCTGCCCTTGAAAACTGCACAGTAAGAAAGAGATCTCTTTATACCTTTGACTCACCGACTCCATGTGATGAAGTTCTGCACTCTGTGCCAGTCCTCAAGACACCATGCATACACAACTCAGACACAGTACCTTCCCCAGTCCTATGGAGCCCCTGCTAGACTGGAGGCTAAGCATGCCCTGCCCTAGTGAACCCTGCAGGGTAAACATGTGCTGTGTGACATATGCCTTCACTCAGCTGCCACCTCTGGACTTGCCTTCCACTCAAAGCTGCTCTGGCCTCTACCACAGCGCCCACCACTGTTGTCTTCCCAGCTTCACAAACAAAGGTTGGAATGAACTCTTCTCACAGTCCCAAAGTAATAACAGCCCTTGAGCTCCTCCCCACTGCTCACAGCCTTTTTCTTCTATTTCAGAACCTCATGTCCCCCAAGTCACTCCAACAGTGCATCTGCTCTGCCCTCTTCCTCCTTACCCTTCATACTTTGGAGACTATAAATCTGCCAGTTCAATTAGCAACTCGCTGGGAAAACCACCAACCAAACCATCTAAGCTGGCCTTGCATGTACAGACCTAGAACCACACCTGCCCTCCAGTCTTATTTCTAGGCTGCCTTGGTGCCAATCAGAATGCAGTTCCCTCTGCACACTGACAGGTTCAAGGTCCTGAAACATCTTCAACACCTCCTTTCTTCTATGCTCTATAAAGCAACGACGGACGGGCGGAAGGGAGGGAGGGAGGGAGGGAGGGA
>LR753362.1:554160-607665 GCA_902729485.2 Mus minutoides | reverse complement strand
GGCTGGGCAGAAGCAGTGCCTTTGTTGGCCTATCAGCCTGGCAAGCTTGGATGTTTAGTGTGGGATGCTCTAATTTCATGGTGGCTCCTTGCTGTTTTCCTCCCAAGAGCTGAACGTGCACAGGAACACAGCACCCTTCCTGCAGGCTGGCGGCACAGGTAAACCCTAACCTCCCCTTAGCAATGGCAGTATGTGAGGCACTGTGGTTCTGACTCAGTTACAAGATAAGTGTGCAATTAGCACATATTCTGTCCTTAAATCTCACCTTAAAAGTATTCCTTATTCTTTTAAGCTTGCAATTGATTCTTTCTATAAAATGCCGTGTGATACTGTGAATTAGACTATATAAAAATAAAGCATACTGCATTATATAAAGTTTTAGTGCATCTCTGCTGTACCATCAGATGTGCTTGATTCTGTCGGCTAATTTGTATATCTTTATACTCTCTGAGTAGTTTTCACCTTATGAAGAATTCAATAAAATGGTATTAAAAGAGACAAAGATTGCTGTCAGATATAAATCCCTTTTTATCTTTCCTCTGAGCCCAGGCCTCCACAAATGGTTCTTTTTTAATATGCAAAATGTACCCTGCCAACAAAAGCCTGCTTAGCTCATACAGAAGCTAGATGAGTTAGCATTTAAAACTATCATAATCCATCTCTGTAAGATATGAAGTAGAAGGTCTTCATAAACAGTCACAAACTGGGAAGGAAAATCAGAGTGTTCAGGCTGTAGAGGACCAGGAAACAGTCTGATTAGACTAATATATGGTAACTCTGGAATGACCTGAAACTTCACATGACAATACCTGACTGAAGCAGGCAATTCAACAGAAAACATTCCTAGGATAGAAGAACTTTGAGGCTCCAGGTGAATTTGTCTTATCTTGCATGGAATATACTGGCAAAACCTCCTGCTCTCCATCAGAGCTAAGCATGTATAAACAGCAACACAAAGCTCTTTCCTTTCCTTTTCTCTTTTTTTTTTTTTGGAGTCAAATTTCAAAATTCTGACTGATATAAAAAAGCTTTAACTTCAGATTCATGTCCCCACCAAACATGTGTCCTATGTAGGTGGTTATTTCTGATCTTGGTTTTCACACGGTCAGTATAAGTCCGATGCCCATACCCACCCATGTGTTCCACAACCATGAATTCAATCAACCGCAAAACGAAATTGGAAGAAAACAGCTGCATCCATTCTGAAACAAATGATTTTCTTTAAAAACCCATGCTAACCATAAAGGATGACAACTATGTTCCTGACACCTGTACCTGATTAAGTATTAAAGGTTATCTGCAGGTGCTACACCGTGTACAGGAGAAGGTATGTGGGTTACACGCAGACACTATATCATTAGACACCAGAGAACACAATATTGGTGTTTGTGTTTGGGTATACGTGGAGTTCTGGAGCCAGCCCCTCAAAGATGTGAAGACAGAAGTGTGAGAGGTCCTTTGACAGTGACCTTGTGTGACGCAAGGCAGGATTCTTCAGATGCAATGAACAGAAACATTTGAGAATTTCCTTGTGGACATTCGCCTTCCTTAGAAGTTCCCATTAAACAATCACATCTTGTTTTTTGGCCCCAACTACTATCATGTTTCTTTAATGAGAACCTTTACAGGCTGACTCAAAAGAGAAGGCCATATTCAATCTAGAAATAAGAAAAACAGCATATGACAGGCTCGAATATGTCACCCGCATCATCCAACGGTTGGAATCTGGTCAGTGTGACAGAGGTTATAAGAAATAGCTTAAGATACAACGAATGGATCTGAAAGAAACCATCTAAAACTGTACCGCTCCTTTTGTTCCATCTGTGCCCAAAAGAGAAATCGGCCAACAGATAAACGGTTCCCTCAAATTCTTGAGAACAGGACTTGCCCAGATGCCAAACACATACACACAGAATCAGAATGGAGAACAGTGAATTCACAGTGTGTCAAAACATCTGTAAGAAAAGAGGCCCACAGACTAAAGGCAGGAAAATAACGGCCCTTTCATTAGCATTCTGCAGGCTTAGAACTAGGTGGCAGAGCTCATTGGGAATGCATGTGCTCCACTCACACTGAGAGGACGCACACTTCCACCTCCTCGGGTTCTCATCACAGTCCGTGGGCCTGTCGTCTATGGTGAAATGTAATCTCCAAGTGAAAATAAAAAATGATGGGAAAAGGATTTTTCTCACTCAGGTGAAGTCTGGTTTGATGATGCTGTTGCTCAAGAGACATCTGTTAGCATATCTGGGTTTAAATGTTCAGATGTGCACTTCGAGCCAGGAGAACACTTCAATAAAATCGTCCATGACAGAAAGTCTGCTGCTGTGGTGAACTTGATCTGAGATGCCTGGGCAAACCCAATGCAGTCTCACAATGCAGTAGGGTCTCTCTGCTATTTGACTTCTGTGACAGTAGTTGTGATTTCCCAACATTAGAGGCTCTTCTGGTATGTTTGATTTTTATTTTAATGGAAAAAAGATAGGGAAGGAGGGAGGGAAGGAAGAAGCTAGGCAGGGGGGACGGAGGGACCCTGCACACTTTGGGAGTGCAGACGACTTAAGATTTCCTCCATAATTTTTGTCTGATGCTCTGCACCTTGCTCTGGATACTGTGTTGTTACCTGTGTATGTTCAGCACAGGAGGTAATAGCTTTTCCTATCTCCCCCTGAACTGGCAGAATTCAAACTGGCTGAATGGAAACATCAAATGAAATTTACTGTCTTTATATGGATTCAACATGGTCCCTATCTAACACAGTGTTCTAAAAGGAGCAGTGGCCATCAATCCTTCAGCTGGGAGGTGAGCAGTATATAAGGCACCTATACTCCCTTCAAAGCCTTAACCTTAAAATGATAGTTCCTAATAAATATCAACAGCCCAAAGCTGTAGGTCATTTCAACTAAATTCAAGTTAAAACTTCACTTCTGAAAACTAAAATCTTACCATCAAAGCAACATTTCTTAAAGGGTTAATAAATTGCCTCATAATATATTATCTTTTCTGAGATGTGTTAGAGTGCAGGCTTCACATGAGCAAAGGAGCTCTTTAAACAAAGGCGAAAGAGGTGTCAGGAGACTCCACATAATTTCCTTTTAGGGCTTATGCAATGTACCAAGGCTCCACATGATCATTGAGCTGTCTTTCACTAGCAGGACATCTTGGGTAATTTATAGTATAGAAATTAATTAATTGAAGTAGAGTTTAATAAAGAACCTTTTAAACGTGTTTTCATCACATTTTAAAGATATATATTACCTACACAGCCAAATTCCTTTCTACTTATCCTTGCAGGGAAAGTTTCATTTCCTTTAACTCAATACATAAAGTCTGCACCTTTGTCTGCCAAAGAACTATTCTCAGGATGTGGCCTGTTTCATAGCGTGATACGCCACAATAAATTGTTAAGGACACAGGTGCTACCCCAAAAGCAAGCAAATGCAATACCACACTCTTCGTGCATTTCAAACAGAGCCAGGAACTTCAGATGACTCCCCTTTCCTCTACAACTGCAATATCACCCCAGCACACACGTCTGAGTACCTGCACTGCAGGCACACTTTGCGTTGCACCGCACGAGCATTCTCTGTGCGACATGAATGTCTTATGAATGTGCGATAATTATTCACCACATTACAAGAGCACAAATATCGAGCTGGTTACTATCAGCTGACATGACAAAGATGGAACACGAGATCATGGACACTCGCAAGGCAAAGAACTGCCTAAAAATTGGCATCCCGTGATTTGGCATATAATGGCTTTCAAATCTTGGGCACCATGCATTTTAAACTACACCAGGACGGCACACTTTGCAGGTTATATTTCTGCTCTGGATATTCTGGTGCCTCAAACATCATGCTGGTGATTTATGATTTATATTGTCAGTCAAAGCTCTTAATAAAAATACAGCTTTTCTGTCATGCAGCTGGGAATAGGATTTTTTTCCCTTTCTCTGGAGAGTGCTGCATACATATTGAATAGATTCCAGTAGTAATTATGAAATATGAGGTTAGAGGGCCATCAGTGATTGTCATCATATGCCACTCAAACCTCTCTGTGATGGTACAGTGGAGTAATTGGAAAGCCTTCTGCTGGTGCCATCCCCTAAGCAGTGTGTGGAGCTATAGGCTCCCAACAGCTTTTCTTCTTGAGACTCAGACAGCTCGAGAAGTCTATGCAGGATAATGGATCACACCAGACTCTCTGACTGAGGCAGACCTCGCTTTCCTATGCACGCCTATCTCAGGTGTTCTTCTCTACAACATAGTCAGAAACTGATTTTCAAAGTGAGTGCCTTTATCTTGAATAACACAGGGTTGGGGGTGTATTTGTGGGCCCACAAAACTCACTGCGCTTCTAATATTGCCATTCCCTCAAAAGGAACCCGGGCCTCTAAATAACAACGGGTTCTACCAGTGAGAACAGGCCCAAATCCATGTGCCCATCCATGGATTTGCCTGCTCTGCAGTTTCTCATGGACAGTCATACTGTATGATCACTGTGACTGCTTGCTCTCCCTTCAAACAATGATGGTTAAGCATGCTGAAGCTGCTTTAGCAAGCCAGTCCTTTCATGACTCAGCAATTTCAGTGCCTGGATGGAGCACATCACGTTTGCCCCGTCATCATTTCTCAGAAGCATTAAGAGGTAGAATTTCTGGGTCAAATGGTAAATATGTTTTACCTTTCTGAAGAGCAGTTAAGTAGTGACACTTTTTTTCATTCATACCAGAAGATTTTGAAGGTTTTGATTTCTCAGTATCCTTGCCAAAACTTGTTACCATTCTTTTTCAAAAACGGCAACATACAGCATTTTAAAAACAGCATATGTGTGTATAGATAGTTTCTCTGATGAGAAATGCTAGCTGTACTTATCCATGGGAATTAAGAAGGTAGTTAACAGGAAAAAAAAAAAGAAGGTAGTTAAAATCACTATCAATTTAAAATGCCAGTAGGTCCCTGGGGTCTATGCACTCTCCCACTGTGTTCGAAGGCAAGTCTATAGTGCCAGTCATGAGTTTCTTCCAACAGTGAGCCAGCTAAGCAGCTGGGGTCCCCCTCAAGACATCTGTGCCAATGCTGTACCATTGGGTGGACCTTGCTGATCTGCTTGGTATCCAAGTTCTCTGTAAAAGTA
The DNA here is from genome assembly GCA_902729485.2 of Mus minutoides. Classification (NCBI taxonomy): domain Eukaryota; kingdom Metazoa; phylum Chordata; class Mammalia; order Rodentia; family Muridae; genus Mus; species Mus minutoides. The sequence goes on along the minus strand of LR753362.1, from coordinate 602,526 downwards.
ACTTTTATTCTCCAGAGTCATTTGTCATCTCTGAGGCTTACCGCCTGCTAACCCAGGCCTAGTCCTGGAAGCTTCTAGCCTCTGTACAATCTAATCTAGACTTAGAATGTTTTCAGCCTCTGAGATTTGCTGTTGAATAAACTTGCCCCTTCCTAGTTTTTCCTGAGCTCTGGCTGGCTGTCAACTCAGCTATTCTGGCTGAAACTCCTCTCTAAGCTGACTGATTCAATCTGGCTTCTCTCTCTTGGCTTTTCCTGAATTGCTCTGTTTGGCCTCATACTAACTTTGGCAATCTGTTCTAATCTTCTGTCTCCTCATTCTCTGGCTCTTCTGTCTTCACCTGGGTCTAGCTTGTTCTCTCTTCAACCTGTCTCTGTAAAACTCTCCTAATAAGGGGCTGGGGACTTAGCTCAGTGGTAGAGCTCTTGCCCAGCAAGCTCAAGGCCCTGGGTTCAATCCTCAGCGATGGAAAAAAAAAAAAAAAGGAATAAAACTCTCCTAGTAAAACTGCCTCCTGCCGGGTGTGAATCCCAGCACTTGGGAGGCAGAGGCAGGTGGATTTCTGAGTTCAAGGCCAGCCTGGTCTACAAAGTGAGTTCCAGGACAGCCAGGGCTACACAGAGAAACCCTGTCTCGAAAAACCAAAAACCAAAAACAAACAAACAAACAAAAAAAACAAACTGCCTCCTGTGCCGAGCATGGTGGCTCACGCCTTTAATCCCAGCATTTGGGAGGCAGAGGCAGGCAGATTTCTGAGTTCGAGGCCAGTCTGGTCTACAAAGTGAGTTCCAGGACAGCCAAGGCTACACAGAGAAACCCTGTCTCAAACAAACAAACAAACAAACAAACCCCCTGCCTCCTTCCTTCCTCTCTCTGCACTGTCCCTCAAGTAGATTTCCTTCCTCTCTGTTCTCATGAGAGTTGGGCATATCCTAGTCTGCCATTTTGTCTGCCACTCAGTTAAACATCACTTTCAAACATGGTGCTTCCTTCCACAAACTAAGTTTACCTTCATTATTTGGAATTAAAGGTGTGTGCTAGGGCTGAGCCGCACCACAGCTAAACACGGGACTGTGTTTTGTTTTGTTCTTCAGTAACAGCCAATCTCCAGGCTCTCGGTGTGATTAAATCCCTGCAACAGTTTGCAGCGTCTATCGTTAGGTAGGACTTCCAAAGCCTCGGCACTCCTGGCACCTACCCGGCACCTTCTAACACTATAAATGCCTGTACCTTCAGCAAGTCTCTTACCCTCAAGTTCTGGAAGGAAACAAAGATCAACGTCAAGAATTTGTGTTGTTTTGTGGGTCTCTTGAACACCTTTGGTCAGAATTGGTTATTATGAGCATCCCACTCAGCATTAAGTGGTTGTTGTTATCTGTCCTTCTCTGTTGAGGTCAATTATCACTTTAGTCACACAGCTGTTAAGACCACTAATATAGAAAGAACAAAGTCCAAAGAACCTACCGTAGCCCCTGTTAAAGATACTCAAATTTCATGGAGAGGAGAAAACAAAACAGCCATGGGTGACATACAAATCAAGAAATAAAGAACAGGAAACCAATGTAGGAACAAAATTCAAGCAGACAAAGATATCTAGGTATGACCTCCAAATGAAAGATGTCCGTCCATTCTGAGACACACCCAGGATCATTTAAACTGTTGCCACTGCTTAAATGGACTCACTGCTCTGATCTTATGAGGAGAGCAGCAGTGATTTCTATGTTACTTCGTTGGCAATCAGGGAAAGGCAACCTTATAGATATAGTCTGTGGGGGCATCCTACATGGAACAAGCCATGTGGACAGTACTTATGTTCCCTTGAACAGCAGAAAGAACTGCAGAGACTAAAGACTGCAAAATATAAGTCAACCGTTGTCAAGATTATATCCACTCTACACTGGTTATGGAATAGCAATGATTACCAATATCTTTATGTAACAAAATTACTTCTGAATTCTATGAAATCCAAGACTCTGTTTTAAGTATGTCTTCTACTTGAGAAAGCTCGCTCGCTCTCTCTCTCTCTCTTGGTTTTTTTTTTTTTTTTTTTTTTTTTTTTTTTTTTTTTTTTTGTGTGTAACTTTGGATGTTCTGGAACTCATTCTGTAGACCAGGCTGACCTCGAACTCAGAAATCCACTTAGAAATCCACCTGCCTCTGCTTCCCAAGTGCTGGGATTAAAGGAGTGAGCCACCACACCCTGCTTAAGTTACTTTATTGTCTCTGTTTTGTGTTTGTTTCTATTCTTTCCCTAACCCTAGAAAGCCAATTCTTAAACTCCTAATCCTTTTTGAAGACATAAACTCTAGTCACTGGATGGATTTGGTGACTGACAGCTTATTTATACAAATGTCAACTGCAGACTTCAGTGGAAGGAACCAGTGTGTGTGTGGGGGGGGGGGGTAGAGATTAAGGGAAGAATGTGTGCAGAGCTGATGAGCTTATGGATTCCGCTCGTTATCAAGTCTTCAGTACCGCATAGTTAACCGTTTCTGGATCCCAGCGTCTGCTGATGGGCTGACTCGGGCCATGCTGCATTAAATCTCTGCTGCTTTGGACAATCGGGCATGTGTGGGGCACAGCACAGGGTCAGAGTACCTAACACTAGATGCACAGAATCTGAAAGAAGGCTCCTTAGAGAAGTCACAGCCTTAAACAGGGGAGAGAGAGGGAAGTAACAAAGGTATGTTCCTTGAGTTGGGTCATCTGGGCAGGACTTCCTATCTCCCCAAGTGTAAAAACTCGTGTCAACAAATCTTCTGATTATTTTACCAAGAAGGAAAATGCTGTAATGATTAGTTCTCTTTTAACTAATCCTTTTAATACCTCTAACACCAAGAAAGGTTGTTTCAGAATAAAAAGTCTCTTGTTTCTACCCCCCACCCCCAACAGCCTTTCTCTCACTAATCCTTGCCCTGCTGAATTTAATTGCCTTGGCAACACCAAAACAATGTCTGATCCTAATAGGTCAGCATTGATCGCTCTAAACCAATTGGTTCCTTCATTAGCAAGAAAATGAAGTAAAGAGAAAAGGCAGGTGGCTCCCACACAGGCAGCTGGGCTTCTGCTCCTTACAGAGCTTCTCTCATTAAACAGGAGTCGATCGATTGGCAACTCGCTCAAAATCCACAAAAACTATTCATCACTTTTGACACAGGCCTGTTTAACAGGCCACTCAACTCAAGATTTGGATACCCGAGACAGTCTATTTGTGGGGCACATCACATTCTTCCCAGGCAGATCACTCTGAAGATCATATGAAAAGAAAAGAGGACACATCTTCTAAACCAGCACTTCTGGCAAGGTTTCAAGTAAAACCCAGCACGGCAAATCCTAAAAGGAGCTCTTAAAGCAACCCTTCCTAAGAAGCAAGCTATTTCCACAGCATATAAAAGCCTGGCAAGGCAAAAGTGTGGTTAGGGCACGGCAGCTCAGTGAAGCCAGGCTGAGGAAGCAAGCAGCAATCTAACTATCAATGCCTCGCCTCAGCCCTCATTAGAGAGGCCGCTTCTTGCAGTAGATGGGAACTAACACAGAGACCTACAGCTGGGCAATGAGCGCTAAGTGATGGAGACTTCACGACGTTCAGTCCTAAATGGGATGTCTTCATCAAATCCTCCCTCTCAACCAAGGCTGAGGGATCTATACACAAGAGGACGCAGAAGAGTCTCTGAGGCAGAAGTGATGGATGACTCCAAGGAAACAGTGTCTACAAGACACAGCAGGACTGATGTACATGTGAACTACAGACTGTGGCAGCAGGCACAGAGCATGCACAGGCTCGTGCCAGATGGGGTCCCAGCAATGAGAATGTGAACTGGACATGGCCTCCCAGCCCTAACTAACAAACTATGCAACTGACACCTGCAGGCAAAGGGAAAATTGGTTTTCGCTGGTTGAGTCTCACTGAGTATTTTAACCACACTCCAACTGGCCAACACAAAATGATCTCAATGGTATTTTGTAGACTTTTTGTTTCCAATTGCTTTATTTGTGCTTTTTTTTTTTTTTTTTTTGCTTACAAGTCTTTTGCTTGTATATTTTGGTTTCAGGGTTTATTGTGTTGTATATTATTTTTGTTGCTGTTTGTATTTGTGTGTGTGTGTGTGTGTGCAAGAGATAGAGAGAGACAGAAAGAGAGAGAGACACAGAGAGAGAACACTCAGAGCTGCACGGGGGAAGGACCTAAGGACTCAGGGGAGGGAAAACTTGATCAAAACATATTGTAAAACATTTTTTCAATAAAAAATTTAAAGGGATATATCAACATCATCAAAGAAAATAAGAGAGAGTTAGGACAAATGAGTCCATGAGGACTAGAAAAACCAGATCCCAGCACAACAGCACGTGTGGGACTAGTGCTATGGCTGGCTGAGAACTGAAGCAGGGGAGCACAGCTAAGGAACTTGGCGGGGGATGACTTCTCAGGCAGGATGGACAGGATGCACACTTCTCACTGCCATAGGCACAGAAAATTCCTGTTTGAACCAGCTTAACAGCCAGGGAAGGTACTATCTATCAGTCAGCCCTGGCTGAACATCTGCAAACACCATATCAAGTATTTTTATATGGCATGTCTTATTGATACTGTCTTAAGCAACCTCAAAAAAGGACCAATTTCATCTCCTTTATACACACTAGAAATTAAAGTTCCTAGAATGGGTTTTTTTTAAAACAAAAAAACAAAAGTAAAAAATTATTATTCTTTTCTTATGTATCTGAAACTTGTAAAAAGCACTTGTCAATATTCATGAAATACCTTCCATGTTCAAGGTACTTGCTTAATCCTGAATGATGATAAAAATAATAACACAAAACTAAATTACCTAAAATCTTATTGTGATGTTGACTTAAATGAAAATTTCAACAATACTTGATAACAAATTGCTGACCTTAATTTCTACCATTAGAGTTATCACTCAATCCATACTGACGTTGGACCTCTCAAAGTCTTTATCTCATTAGAAAGCACAGGAAAGAGAAGCCGTCATCTCAGAAGCCTTTTATTACATGCAGGGCACTAGGGAACGCTGGGGATACAGAAATGAAAAGAACAGGGCACTGTTCACTAGCAGCAAAGACAAGACAACTGGCCAGTGATTCGCCCATCATCCACCTCTTCACCATCCCTTCCTTCATCTTTCCAACTGCTTACTGATACCCTGTAATGTGCTGCCAAGTGTTATGCTGGGCACTGAACCAGGAAGGTGGTCCCTGCTCTCATGAGCCTGGAGTGCAACAGCATCCAACAGGCAAGTGTAATGAAATCTAGCGGTGCTCTAAGGGACAGTGGTCACGGGAGAGATGCTGCTGGTAAGAAGGCTTGTGTCAGGAAATGCCCACATCAAATCTCAGTGATAAACACAGGGGAAGACAAGAAGAGATACAAGACAGGGACATTGAAGGACAAAGAGTGTCCCAAGTTAGAGTTTACACAGATTCCACAGCTGCACCTCATCCCAGCCCACAGCCTCTAACATGGCCCCATGGCTTGTCTATGTCACTCACAACTTTGTGTGGACCCTCCTCAGCCTGATCCTGTGAATGACCCAATGTGACTGAGGCTAGGCAAAGAGAAACTAACAAGCATGTGGGTCCTGTCCTGTTCTCTCGGAGCGTGTTTTACTGGAGAGAGTCACAATGCCGTATGGACATGTCATCAGCATTTTAGAGAAGGCACCATGGGGCTGGGAACAATGAACTTAATCTTGATTAGATCAACAATCAGCTAAGAGATGTGTCCAGGGGAGGGAGAGGGTATGTGCCTGTGTGTGTGTGTGTGTGTGTGTGTGTGTGTGTGTGTGTGTGTGTACACGCGCGCGCATGCATGCTCACATGTGCTTATCTGTTTATCCTCTTGCTGCTGTCATTGCTGCCACCTTTACTGGTGACAGAATATACAGCTTCCCGGCCTTCTAATGTGAATGAAGACCAGTGACACTCCAGGAATCTTCTAGACCTTACTTACAGAATAGAACCAATCAAGATCCAGCTTTACAGGTTGAACAGCTATTAAGTTCTCAACCTCTGTAGCATGGAGATCACCCCCACTAGACTATTCAACCCTATCAGTTGTAAGTAATTCTAACAAATGCCCTTAACCACACATGAATGCAGTTTTGTTTGTCTAAAGAGCAGCTAGGTACGATGCCATATACCTACAAGCACAGTACTCTGAGGTAGGAAGTTACTGGAAGGCACTGAGTTCACAGCCATCCTGATATACACAACAAGATCCTAGTCTCAGAAAACAGCAAAACCTAAAGGACAATACAGCTGGGCACCACATCCCATGACAAGAGCCAGGATGTCTGCTTGCCAACCATGTGACTACAATTCTCTAACAGACTGCTATGGATTAAAAGTTCATTCCCTGCCTCCCAATTCCTATGTTAAAATCTCACCCCTTTGATGGCATGGGGACTTGGGGGCCATCATTTGAGACCAGTGCTAACTATGGATCAGCTTGAAGCCGGGACCTTGTTCTTCTCAGCTTCCAAAAGTGGGAGAAGCAGTCGCTGCCTCTATGCTATCTAGTTTTCCATAGGTCTTCTAGCAGCTTGAACAGACACCTTAAGTAACAGCCATTCAGTTAGGCTCCTGTATGAAGTACAAACCCACGGACATGAGGGGTAACAAGTGCCTGACACTGTCACACTCAGGGCCTGCTGCCACACAACGGATAACTAATAAGCACAGACCTGAAGACCACAGGAGGTACCTGAACAAGCTAGAGAGGTAAAGATATCAGCAAAGAGCACACAAAGTAGGATAGTAGAGTTTCTCTGGGAAAGGGAAAGTACTTTGGATGTTCTGAACTAAGAAACGAAGAGTAGACATGCATTTAATAAAGATGCCTGGCTACAGTACAAACAATGGCAAGAGGTAAGGTCAGGCCTGAGGTAGGCCATCTTGCCACCAGTTTACTGGGAGCAACCTAAAGGTCTCTGAAATTGCCTCCTCCCTCTCTGTAGACTATACCCCCAGCCCTTTCATGGTCCACTCATGGCCTTGGACCAAATGGCACACAGCATTGAAGAGCTGTCATGGAGCTGCACAAAGTTCTGCAATGCCACACTTCAGTATCTGTGGCTGGTGGTGCAGGGCAGGAATCCAGGCAGGACATGACTATCTGCTATTAACCAATCTCACAGAGCCCGTGAGATTGTATGGGGGTGGGTGGGCAGGGAGTGAGGAGGACTATACAAAGTGAGAAGAGCAGAGGACCCAAAGGGAAAGTTAGGCCGCCATGTAAGTCAGATGGCAATGTAGGCAGGAGCAAGAAATCGGCTGGGCAAACAGAGAAAAATCAATTCTGTACAAGGAGCTGCCAACAAGGTTGTGAAAGGCAGGATACTGACACTGGTGGGTGGGCCATGTATCTTAAGGTACAGGCCTCAGGCAGTGAGGAGCCCCGTGAGGTCTTCAGTGAGAAGTGACATCACTGGATCTTTACAGCTTTCTTAGAAGCATGTGGTCCATCCTAACCTCAAAGCACAGCCACCCACTCGGTCCTCCACACCACTGTGTGCCAGCAGACACCACTCAGAGCTGGTGGACTCATCATTCCTCCAGCCCTTCAAGCCAAAGCAGCCAGTGGATGGAGGGTTGATTAGAGCACACAGGCACACCAGCTTCTCACCTTGGCTTCTCCACCTCCCACCACACTCAGAGCTTTAACAGGAAGCCACTCTAGCAATAAACAACTGCTTCACTTTCTTTCTCAGACACAGAGGCAAGGGAACTATGAAGAAAAAAATGAAATACCCCCTTGGAGGGCTTCTGCTGGACTAAGCAAGCTACAAAGACAACAAAATCCACAGCCTGATTATTCAGACACGCCCTCAAGCCCCTCCTGGTCTAGCCTCTTGCTCTATATCTCAGTGACTCTCAGGCCCACTCACCATCCCTCTTCTGGGTATAAAGGTCTGCAACTTAAAGAAACTCCAAAACCATCAAATAAAATAACAAAGAAGACAAGCTACTGGTGAAACAGAGTTCAATATACTCTGCTCCTTTCAACCTTAGAAAACTAAACAGGGTTTTCTTAAAATTTGTTCTCATGTCTATTTTAAAGAGGACTCCCACACTCCCTGCTGGCTGGCGGCTCGGCTTCAGCCTCCCCTAATGTTCTGCTTTCATGGGTCTTCTAAGACAGGAAGCATTCTGCAACATTAGAACAAAGTAACACTTGCTTATTCTACAAGTAAGAGCATTTACTTTTAAATGAACAGAACAGTCAGGAACCCCTTTCACCAAGGTTCCCCTATCAGGTTCTATGGTGGAAAAGATTACAAAAACATTTTGAAATATACTGAGAAACACTGTGTCTCAAAAGCCAAATGAGTTTCTGCACAAAAAGAAATTAAACCCAATGTAAAGTGTTATTCAATGGGCCACATCTAAATCCTACTAACATATTAATCTTTCCAGATGTTAATGTAATGTATCTAATACTACCTATATTTAGAATACTAAGATTATATGGAGGTAAAAGCACCAAACTTTCACATTGTCTACTGGTTGAGCTAAAAATGAGACCTATCACACAAAAGGCCCCAGTGGAACAGAATTACAGAATTGATGTCTGGTTTGTGAGTGTGACCGCTCACTTCTCTGTTGGGCTACCCAGTACCTTTCACCTGTGGCCTTTTAACTTAACCCTCTGGTTACCAGTTTACCTGTCAGAGAGATAAGATTACCTGAAAGCAGTAACACATTTTATCCTCTGTATACACTCACCATCCACTCTAGCCGGGTTAGATTACCTATGGCAGAGACCATAAATTGCCAAGGCTGACCCAGAATAAAAACTCTACTTCCCAAATTCCCTTGCAGTTAGCCTTCTGACTGACACCTACTCTGTTTAGGATTTCTCCTCGCCTTGTTACTCCTCCTTTGCAATCTATTCTTTCCATTATTCTTGCAGTGACAATGATTTAAGTGAGAGCCTTGTACATGCTACATCTATATTCCACCAATGAACTACATGCCCAAGGCCATCCTCCACTACCTGCAATGGCTCTCTCTGCTAGGTCCGCAGCCAAGATCCTTCTCAGCAACCACTCTCTCCTTTCCTTCCCTTTAGCATCAAGCTTCTTAAACTCATACAATAGTCATACAATGTCTATTTCCTCATCGAAGGCTTAGCTTCTCAGGATGTCCTTTATCCTCCACTCTTCTGACACTGAGCCAAAAAGGGCACTACTGTGTCCCTGAAGGCTTCCTGGCCTCTCTTCCATCTTTATTCAACCTGGTGGTCTGGGAGGCAGCTAGCTTCATTTTCCACCCATCCTCAAGAGCAACCCTTTCCTCTGCCACATCCTGTATGTATGTCAGACAGGGGTCTGCACTGAGCTATGCTGTCAGCCTTTGGAGGTTCTTCCGAGGTCTGGCTGCCCACTCCACCTCAGGTCCTTTGTGACCTTCTCTTCCTTCATTTGCCCAGTGGTCATCCTCTAGCATACCACCTCACGTCCACTCTTATCTAAGCAAGGCCATTAGGGCTGGTTCAGCTCCAACATCAACAGAAAGGTAATTAAGATTTGTTGCAGCTCGTGGTGATGTAAACACAACAATCTAATAACTTATTCTTTAAGACTGCTTCTCTGTGCCCAGTCAGGCCAGCACCACACATGGATTGTCTACTTATGCCTCCCTGTAGCCCTATGACATAGACAACAATTTGCTTGCCCTACGATGCCCCATGACACAGGACTACCAGACGTCAGTACGGCCACAGCTCCAAGCACAGCATCTGCTCAGTCCCTTCCCAGATCAGGCTGCTATACTCTCCTTTCACAGAATCTCCTCAGTCCCTTTCCTTCCATGGCTATATCTCAACTGGTTTTTATGTACTTTGGTCTTTCACTATATCTGCCTCCTTTAGTGGACATTCATGAAGACAGGGGCATCTATTCTGGTATCATGACATGTCAGAAATATGTTTACAGAAATTAAGTAATTTGAAAGAAAAAAAAAAAAGGAAGTTGTCTTTCTCCTGGAATGTTTTAATCCTAACAGCACCAACATCTCACTACTACTGTCCCAGGGCCCATCTTCCTCTCCCATGTCATGGACGTCTCAGCCAGGGTCACCACCATGGAGTCAGGGTTAAAGCTACAATCCTCAGGCAACTTTCATTTCTTTTTCATTCCCTGCATTGAAGGCTTGTTTGTTTGGGTTTTGAGTTTTTCTTATGAAACAGCACTCATGTAAGGCAGCTTGGTCTCGAGCTTCCCATGCAGTCAAGGGTGACTCTGAACATCTCATCTTCTTGCTCCTATCTCCTAGGGCCTGGGATCACAGCATGTGCCACCAGGCCCAGCTCTACAATAGGTTTCTACATTCTAAAGTCATGCCCCATGTCACATTTCTACTGTCCTTTAATCACCCCTTGCCTACTGTAAGAATCTCCCTACCTCCCACTCTACAGTGTACACCACATGCTGCTGAGCCATCTCTGCAAGAGGAGGGGAATCATCACTGTAGAAGGGGAAGGGATCAACCCCGAGAGAGGCAAGAGTTAGGAGCCTGCAGCACAGTCCAGGCTGCCTCATCTTCTGCCTGGGCTCCAGGTGAGCAGTGCTAGAGATCACTCCCCAAAGGCAGCATCCTCAGAACATTAGGAACATCGGCATTGGGGCTGTGTAAATAAGGGTAAGTAGGAGGGGCTCACAGAAACACCCTGGATGGACACAGAAGAGATTCCAAGTATAAATGCTGAGTGTGAGCAGTGTGAGTGAGAGCAATCTGCACAGGAAGCTGGAGTCTGCCGCTGCCCTTGTGTCCATGTGAGTGAGAGCAATCTGCAAAGGAGGCTGGAGTCTGCCGCTGCCCATGTGTCCATGTGAGTGTGAGCGATCTGCACAGGAGGCTGGAGTCTGACGCTGCCCTTGTGTCCAGTGTGCGGCTGAGCACAGACCAACGCAGAGTGCAGAGACCATGAAGCCCCCCGGCTCGGATCAAGCTACAACACTGTTCCAGGGTTTCATGGTGAAATCAAAAGTGACTGATGGACTATAAGTCCCTCAGTATATGGCACAGAGGAAGTGTTCAATACATTAACTTTATATAATCTCTTCAAGAGAATCCCAAGGAAGATCTGCTTTGTAAACTGATTCCAATATATTGGAAATGCTAATGAGAATTTTTGTAGTTGTTGTGTTGGTGCTGTGTGTGTGCGCTTGTGCGTGTGAGATATTTCTTGTGATTGTGGTTGTTTTGAGCCAGCATCTCTTGTAACTCAGGCTGGTCTTGAAATTGCTATTTAACCAAGGATGACCCTGAATGTCCAATCTCCATTCCTCCAATCTGAGTGCCAGGCCTAGGACAACGTTCTTTCTCATGGGTAAAATACTCAGTAAACAAAAAAGTTTAATTTCTATGAATAAGCAATAGTGATATGACAAATACGCTAAGGAAATCAATTCCACTTACAACAGAGGAAAGAACAGTGCTCGGAGGATGCAGTTTGGCGTAAAGCACGTGCCTAGCATGTGTGCAGCTCTGAGTTCCATAACCAGCTCAACAGACAATGTAAAACACTTAGGAATATAGTCCACAAAAGTGGGAGACATGACAGCAATAGATATCACTGAGAGGGGCTTAGGAGAGACTTCTCCACCACTGGTGGAAGGACAACTGACCACAGTCATGCAGAATGGATGCATTCAGACTCCTGCTTCACACATTTGCAAAATTAACTCAAAATGGAGGAGATATTAGGTCTAAGATCTAACCTCTCAGAAAACGTAAGTGTCTTCCTTTATGAGCTTGGCTCAGGCCAGAGCTCCTCAGATATGAAAAGGGGGATGAACTAGGCTTCATCAAAACGAGAATGTTTGAGGGAGACTGGATACTGCAGTGAAGTAGATGCTTAGCACACACGAGTCCCCACCGCCACCCCTACCCCTTGCACCAGAGCAAGTGTGTTAGGAACATAAAGAGACACTCCACACAATTTGAGAAAAATCTTTTGAAATGACAGAAATAAGGATCTAGAACCCATATTATATAGAGGTTTAAAACCCAATAGCTAAAAGGAAATAATAAAAAACCCCAGCATAATCATATGTTGGCCAAGTAAACAAAAATGACTCCATTTAAAAATAAACAAAGGAGCTGAGTAAGACATCTTCCCAGAGATGACGTACACTTTCAACATTAGCAGGAAGAGGTATGCCACACACAGCACTGCTCTTCAGGAGGAGCCAATCAAGACCACCGGTGTCAGAGAGGTCAGCACTGAGCTGCTACAGCTACAGCCATGACAGTAACCTAGAAAGTTCTACACATGCATCTAGGCAGAAACTGGACATGGGTGGTTCCTGCAGCTATTTCAGAAAAGCTCAAAGATTCCATTCCTAACCCGCTGACAGGTCTCCTTCTACCACTGCCCACCCTGTGGTACACCGTTACGTCACAGGCAAGAGGGAAGTGCTGCTACTCAGCACAGCACAGCCAAAGCTTGAGAACATTTCAAAAAGTAAAATAAGAAAAGACCTTTGGTGTGTAAAGCATATCTCATTTTTAAAAAGTGTATCTAGAAAATTAGTAACATAAAGCCATTCATTTAGATTACTGTCCCACTTTCTCCTAGCCCCCCAGTCCTGGGTCTTTAATATCTTAGTATACCATTACATCAAAGTGTGTAAACTAAGCAGGTGAAGGAACAGAACGCCTGGATGTGATGTTATCCAGCTCAGTCTGAAATAAAGGTGCATTCACTGCCGACAGCTGAGCCAGGACAATAAAAGTCAGACTGTAAAGACAGAAAGTCGCAGAGCAGAGCAAGTGAGGAGAAAACCATCCCAGGCTACCAAATACACAGATCTGTCAGCCTGGCATGCATTGAAATCTCACTCTGCCAAACGCAAATTCAAAATAAATATCAGGAATCTAGAGAGAGGGAAGCTCAAGCAAGCAAAATCATTTCTAGTTGTTAATGCAGGTGAAAGAAAATAAACAGATGTGTTTTGTTCTGGGCTTGTTATTATCAAATTGGCACAGGCTGGCAAGGCAGGGATAAAGGAAGAACGTTGGGGTGTGTGTGAAATGATGGGGTTCAGCTCACACCTCTATTTCAGGATCATTCAGAAATTACTTCACGGATAGAGGTCAGGCCTTCTAGTGTTTGTCAATTCACGCTGTAAGAATGAGGCAAGAGGCTCAGCTGCGACTGCTCGGACCTCAGTGCTTCCTGCCCAGGGCTACAAAGGGACCGTTGGCTCTTCCACACATGAAGGAGTCAGTCACAATGTATGCGTTTCCAAACCAGATAGAAACTGCCTTCTGCTCCTGGCTCAGTTCTAGGATGTACTGTGGTGCTGGCTTCTGTCTAGAGTGTGCTGAGGAAGGACCTCTGGTGCCTCCACAGCTGACCTGGGCAGGACCGAAGCTGCATGCATCTTTCTCACTTTCAACCTTTTACAGAAAACAGAAGCTCTGTAACCAAAGATAATTTGGAAATTGGCATGAGAATTAAAAAAAAATAAATCCAATTGGACAATTATTGTGAGGCTCCTGCCAACTTCTGGTTCCTTGCCACAGAGAGTAATGATTCCTGCCAGTCACTAGGAAAAGAAAAGCTTCTAGAAAAGCCAAGATTTGATGACAAAAACAAAAAAACAAAAAAACACAACACACCAGTAACCCTGCAGCAGCACATAGCAACTTGTAGGGAGCTGGGGCTCTGCAAATCAGATTCAAATTCAGGAACTTAATTTCTGCTTCTGCAAAGGAGTTCCAGGCTGGGAACAGAGCTCGACGGTAGAATGTTGCCTAGTGGGTATGAGGCCCTAAGTTCACCTCTCAGAGTAATAGGCAAGCAAACAAACCAACAAACCAATGTGAAGTTCCTGGCAAAGAATAATTATCATATGGCCTTTGCAGTGCAGACCATGGATAGATACCACATGCTTCAAGGGCAACTGCAAAGACCTCAAGTTACTCTGTTCAGGTTTATTCTGTAATGTTGAAAAGCAAAACAAACAAACCCAAGCCAATACAGCCAGAAAGTAGCCATAGCCCCCATGTGTTTCTACAAGCCTTTAAGGAGCTAAACAAATCGGGCGTGGTAGCACTCAACTCTAACCCCAAGACTATGAAAGCGGGGGCCAAGAAAGCAAAGTTCAATTCAGCACCTAGGACAGTTCCCCAGATGCCCAATGAGCTGAGACATTCCACTCTGAATACTTTGAGAGTAAGCTTTATGAAGATGGGGGAACTGGGAATCAACAGAAGCCCGGAGACTGCCTCTGTAAGAGGATCATTTTTGTTTCTTTGCAACAGAGGTTTTCTGTGTAGCCCTGGCTGTCCTGGAAGTCATTCTGTAGATTCAAATGCCTTGGCATTAAGGCATGCACCTCCCCGCCCCACTGTTAGAGGATCTCAAGAGGCATGTGCTAGAAAGCTGCTCACACCAAGTGGGCCTCCAAACGGAAACCTCAGCCAAGCAAACAGGTCCACAGGCGCCTGTGAAGGGCAGGGGCAGTGAGGGAGGGGGTACCTAGCACCTTGTCTCAAAAAGCAAGACTACATGCTCTCAGTTAAGCACGAAGAGCAGCAGCCAAGCTTTAAAAAAAAAAAAAAAAATCTCTGAATTGTATCATCACCAAAGTTTCAGCAAGGCACACAACCACTGTACACAGAACCACAGAACACACAGTACCATCCTCTTGTGTTTCCTGTCAGGATGTTAAGAGCTCAGGAAGAGTTCTTAACTAGTGGATTTTGTTTTCACCATGATAGGGACTTGGCACTCCCAGTCACAGAGAGTTCACGGCAGCGAAGGACTGAGCCATCACTCTGATACCCTCACACAGAGGTTAGGAATGAACAGGCTGCTCAATGTCAAATGAGAGAGGGTTTTGTTTTTTGTTTTTTGTTTTAAAGATTTATTTTATTTGTTATATGTAAGTACACTGTAGCTGTCTTCAGATACTCCAGAAGAGGGCGCCAGATCTCGTTACGGATGGTTGTGAGCCACCATGTGGATGCTGGGATTTGAACTTATCACCTTCGGAAGAGCAGTCGGGTGCTCTTACCTGCTGAGCCATCTTACCATCCCAAGAGAGAGTGTTTTAAGGAAGTTCTGTGCGTTACAGCATCCAGAGTCAGTGTCTGCCCTGATGCCTTATCAATATCTGATAGGACTGACAGTTTACCACCTCATTAAGTGACCCATCCCCAAAGTAGTCACACCATTAATAAGAGGCAGAGTTAGGTCCAAAATGGAAGTTTTCAATGAAAGTGCATTCCTCTTCTGACCACTTTTGTTAATGAACACATCCACAGAGGCAGAGGACACAAACAGAAGCTCATAGGAGAGAACTGACTAAAGGTAAGTGTTGGGGTGATTCCCTCAGTGGGTAAGAAAACACTTGCTGTCCATGCTTGATGACCTGAAACCCTAGCCCTAAGAGGGAAGTCAGAGACAGATCTCAGGAGATTCCTGCCCAGCCAACTCAGCTGAAATTACAAGGTTCCAGTCCACCGAGAGACCCTGTCTCACGACAATAAGGCAGTCAGTGATAGCAGAAGGCACCTCATATCTTCTTCTGGCATCCACAGTGGCACAGATGTGCACAGGCACTCGTGTGTACACATCACACATTTTACATGCATGTACTGCAGGGGCATGTTGTGGTCTGGTCCTCATTCACACTGGTAATGTCCTTGCCTGCTTCAGTAAGGAACTCTGCGGGTGTGCATGCCACAAAAGATTTTATTTTTATTTTTCATCAAATCTGGGAAACTATCTGATAACCCCACTGTTAACTGTTTCAACTTTTATATTCCTTTTGAATCAACTTGCAACACATCTGCTGATCATATAATAAAGAGAAATTACCAGGGATTAAACAGTGAGTCACTCTGGTTAAGTTCCAACATTTGTTCCCAATCTAACTCAAATGGCAGCTTTCAGAATGAGTCCAGAGGGTCATTTTTGGAGCAACAAAAAAGGATCTTTTGTTGCGTGTTCATTTTCATTTCTGGCTCACTGAATTTTTATATCTAAGACAAGGATTCTGAGGTACGTGTACTGTTTTGATGATTGTGCACAAGTGCTGGGTAGGTACAGGGCAGATCAACCAGTTCCTCCTGGGTGCGACCTTGCAGATTCCGGCTAGGGTTTTAAAAGTTCTTGTACATTCCTGAAGTCATTTTCCCAGCATTCTAGATTTGCTCTGTTAGAACCAAGGAAAAAAAGGAAGGTGGGTTGGATAAGTAAAGGTTAAATGCAAAGCAACACACAGGATGAGTCAGTTAAGTGACTGTTTTCAAAAGAAAGCAAAAGTGTTTCATTGTAACAGTGCTTTCCTATGCTGGCGTCCACAAAGAAAATCAATAGGAAATCCTGAAAGAACTATGCAACTGGACTCGGTCAGCAGACCAGCAAAATGCACGGTGCCTGTTCACCTAGCCTGGCGGATTTAAGAATCTCTGAATTCAGGGGCCCAGATGACTGAGAATCAGATGTATGATCAAAAGAAAAGAAAGCTGTTCTCTGTTTGTTCTCTGGAGATTATCTGATTATTTTTTCTCCCAGGGATGGAGTAAAAGGAAAGAAGAACAAGTCACTAGTGTATGTAGCCTAAAAACAAGTGTGCAAGGGTGACTTAAAGCCACAGCCTCTAAGGATGAGTCTGGTGGCCCCAGGCAACACTTACTGCAGGCAGCTTCTGCCACTGCCACTTGGGGATTTCCTCTACCAAGGCAGCCTGTGCCAAGGCTTCTGTGCCACTGTGTGCTGAGCTGGAAGATGTAGACAGAGTGGCATTGCAGTTGACCTACATTTTCCTTTCCAAACATGTTTTTACATTCTGTTGTTTCCTTCCCCCAAAGCACTGCCGTGTGGGCAGGGCGATGGGCACATCGGAATCCCTTTTCCTCTCACCTAGGTTACAATATGTCCAATCCAACACTGACATGGCCCTGCATCAAGAGATACAGTTGTGGGGGCTATTATGTTTGCATATTGGCCTAATAAATCCCTGAAAAACCATCCAAAACACAAGCTCTAAATACTCCAGAGAAAACAGTTGCTATTGACTAGACAGAAAAAAAAGAGATGTCCACTAACAATAGGCAACAACTTTTATTACTCCCTATGTCTTGCAGTCAAACAGGCTTCTAACCAGCAAGGCTGAAGGCAGTGTTTCCAGTGTCATCCCCAAGTGCTCTCTGCATGCAGACTACACAGTGGTAAGAGGGTGTCAATCCAGGGTGCTCTCAGTACGAGCAGACCTACATAGTGGCCAAGGGGGAAGTTCTATAAGGCTGCCTTGCTTCAGGCCCACTGGAAATATCAGTGCTATGGAAAAAACTGATAACTAAGCAACCATTCAGTGGTGACATCACTGAGATACTGTACTCCTTAGCATCATCCTTCATCTGGCATAGCACAGCATCATCCCACCATCCCTGAGACAGTCTGCAAGGCTTTAACCAATATGACCTGGTCTGATACGGAAGATAATGCATAAGGACAGAATAGCAGACAGCACCTGTGTGAAAACTCTTAATTCTAATGTATAAGATACTTCTAAAATGTAGGCAAACACATGCTCATAAACTCCTATTTACACTTCTGGTTGAGAATTTCACTCATAGACTACCTTTCAAACAGTGCTTCTCAACCTATGGGTAGTAACCCTTGGGGGGTGTGGCATATTAGGTATTTATGTCACAATTCACAACAGTAGCAAAATTATAGTTATAAAGTGATATTATGGTTAGGAGTTCACCACAAATGAGGAACTATATTAAAGGGTTACAGCCTGGAAACCTGCCCTAGAACATATAACTTTATGGGCAGCTACATATGTATGTGATTTCCTAAAAAGAAAACTAAAAGCAAGGAATCACTCATCCAAGTCATTCTCCACAGCATATCTGCTTCTGTAATCATGTTTTAAAGCTAAGCTATTATATTTGGGGGCTATAGCACATCAGTACATTATTTACTCTAAGAAAGTAATGACTTAAATTATACTTTAAATGTTATATAGCTGATGTAATGCAAAACAAAGATGCAGGAAAAGAATCTCAAACAATGAACACTTTTTCATTTATGAAACCGTAATTAAGGCACATAACATTCTTTAAACATCTAGCTCTGGTAAAAATATGAAAATGTTGCCTGGCCACATTCTCCTATGAATGAAAAACCTTTGGTGAGGTTATCAGTGAGAACGCTACCGAATCATACCTGCAGGCATGACAGCAACATGCCACCTCACAGACTCCTACCTTAGTAATGAGCGTGGTTCCACTGTTTGCCTCTGGCCAGACCTTGTTCTCCTGAGCTCCAACCTCACAGTGTCAACACTGGCTAAGAAGTTCTAACCTTCCTAATGCTGAGACCTTTAACACAGTTCCTCATGTTGTGGTGACCCCCAATCATAGCATTATTTTTGTTATTACTTCATAACTGTAATTGTGCTAGTTATTAATTATAATATAAACATCTATCTTCAGATGGACTTAGGAGACCCTGGTGAAAGGGTTGCTTGATCCCCAAAGGGTCTTGACCCACAGGTTGAGAACTGCTGTTCTAACTGGGATTGCCTAGCCTGTTCAGCAAATTCAAGTTGGCTCAAACTGAGAGGAAACATGCCTGAGACATGGAATAAAGGTAGACTTGAGCAAACATGATGTTCTTACAAAACTAAAGGATGTGACTAGTCCCTCATTCTAACAGAAAAGGTCGATAAGAAGGAGAAAAGCCATACTCCCCAGCAGCAACAATCACACAATGTGAGGAGGCCAGTTCTGACTAATTAGGCAGCGACAGTCGTGGGAGCATACTGTAAAGCTGTAAATACAGCAGCCTAGAACCCGCATGTTAGCACATGGCAGATGGACCCTGGAGAGAAAAGATACAGAGTCAGACTCATGTGGAAAGACAATCTCCAACCAGGAATGAACTTCTTAGCAAGTGCTGTTTGTGTAACTAAGCAACCACAGAAACATCTATGCTTCAAAGGACACATGAGGGTAGATTTCTAAACGAATTAGAGATTACAACATAAGAAAAATTTAAATTAATATATAGAGTAAACTCTTTTATACTAGGATAGAAAAATAATCTAAAATTGATTCAAAATCCCGAAGCAAACAACAGAACAACAGAAACAAATGTAGACGATGTAACTAGATAAAAAACAAAGCGGGCATTTGGGGGGAAGATGTTAATCACAGAACCCATCAGTGGATCTGTGAGCCAGAGGCCAGCCTGATCTTACACAGGGAATACCAGGGCATATGGCCACACAGTCTGGTCCTGTCTAAACAGAAACTTCTATATAGAATACAATAACAGACGCTCCCGAAATACATAAGGAAAAATACAAATAGCAAACAGAAAAAACATATCTATAATTTCTTCTTTTTTTCCTTAATCTCCTCTTTCCATCTCCTCCTTCTTTCATTTTCATTTTGTTTTGTTTGAGGCAGAATCCTGTTATATAGCCTAGCCTTGAATTCACTATATAGATCAGGCTGCCCCGAGCAATCCTTCTAGCTAAACGCTCGCTCACACACACACACACACACACACACACACACACACACACACACACCATGCTAGGCTGAGCTCAGCCTCAGCTGGGCTGCTTTTGAATTTAATTAAGAAAAAGCTTTTGGGTGGTCATTGGGACTGACTCTACACCTGCTGAGCAGGTGCTGTCCCACTGAGCTACATTTCCAACCATATCATATCTACAACTTTTTGTTTGTTTGTTTGTTTGTTTGTTTGTTTTTCAAGACAGGGTTTCTCTGTATAGCCCTGGCTGTCCTGGAACTCACTTTGTAGACCAGGCTGGCCTCGAACTCAGAAATCCGCCTGCCTCTGCCTCCTGAGTGCTGGGATTAAAGGCGTGCGCCACCACGCCCGGCTCATATCTACAACTTTTAACAAACAAAGTTAGCATTTCTAGTCTATGATGAGTTCCTGACTATAAAGGACTAAAGCCTGTGTAGACGCTGAAGAGGAAAAGAGTCCCTGAGGACTGTAGTCAGCTCTGAGGCACAGGAATTGCCTTGCAAGCATGAACACTTGGGTTCCATCCCACAGCCTACATTTAGAAAAGACAGGAGTGGTGGTGAGTACGAGTAATCCTAGTCCTGGGGAGGAGGGCCCTGGCCCTGAACTGCAGGCCAGCAAGCTCAGGCAGTGGGGGAGCTTGTCTTTTAAAACAATATAAAGGAAATGACACCAGATGCCATCCATCTACTGGTCTCCACGTGCATACACACACATGTGCATGCAGACAGACACACACACACACTACTTAGAAAGGAACTCTTGAGCATCCCCTAAACACTCAACCTTGCTCCTGATCAGAGACCAGAGCTTTCCCCACAGCTGTTTTTCTCAGGGTTTTGTTGACGAGGCCGTGAGGAATAGCCCTCTTATACCTTGCAAGAACCAAGACCAGGGTCTGAGTGAGGAGCCTGGTCAGCTGGCCACCATTTGGCAACTTTCAGTTTCACTCTGGAACTGCCTTATAGGGTCAGGTGTGCAGGTTCACTCCATGGGAGACTCACTCAGCCTATAAGGTGGTACCCACTCTTACATATATACAACCCTGCCCAACCCTTAGGAAATCCCACCAATGTCATACTATAATTTGTTTCTTCCTCTCTACCTGCTCTTGGCATGCACTACATGCTTGCCACTGTGTCCCTTTGCTGACTCCCTCTCTCCCTCCCCCTCTCCATCCTTTTCCTTCTGTCCTAGCCACACAGCTGGGACAAAGGTCCCAGTGAGGCACAATGTCCATAAGGGTAGCATGGGTAAGAGAGGACACTGCACAGCAAGTGCTCATGGGAGCCAGTGGAGGGAAGGTCATGGAGATGTGATAAAGGTAAAGTCTCCAGTTTTTTAAGAGCACCTGGTGGTTTATATATATTTAAAGGAAATCTCCCAGCTTTAAAGAGTTGGCATCCAAATAAGATTTCTGGACAAACAAAAATGGCACTGTTCAGATCTCTACTTTGTAAAGCTTGTTTTAAGTTTCTTCTCAGAGCACCCAGTTTTAAATCGACACATTGCATGGGCTACTGGCTTGAGACCAACTTTGAAAATCCAGAGATGAGAAATGGAAATAACTTTCTGAAAATGTGCTGTGACTGATAATCTGATATTTTAGCCTTATGTGTCATTTCTGACTGTAAGCATTCATAGACTACATTCTCTTTTTTTCTTTTATCACTTAAGTTATCTTACTCCATACTTTCACATTATCCCATTGCTTTTAAATATTTTAAATGTATTTTTAAGTTATAAATAAAGTAATGGGTAGGCCGGGCATGGTGGCGCACGCCTTTAATCCCAGCACTCGGGAGGCAGAGACAGGTGGATTTCTGAGTTCGAGGCCAGCCTGGTCTACAGAGTGAATTCCAGGACAGCCGGGGCTGTACAGAGAAACCCTGTCTCGAAAAACAAAAACAAAAACAAAAACAAACAAAAAAAACCAAAGTAATGGGTATTATTGTGGTATTTCACACATCCGCATGGTTCGACGTCATTCTAGTTTCTACTCACCCCACTGCCTATCTATCTGGTTCCCCTCAGTTACCCACTGCCTCTCCATTACACACCATCCTAAAGGAGTGCAGACTACCCTATACTGGAGCTTGAGAGTCACATTGATTCTTTTCTGTTGTTTTGTTTTGTTTTTAAACCAAGTTTTGATACTGGGTTCATGAAGCTGCTGACCCATACCTAACCTTCAGCAATTTTCCCATCTGTAGAATGGAGAGCATACAGCACACACACGTGCTGTGACTGTTCTGCAGACTGGATGACCTGGAATGCGTACAGCTTCTACCAGATCACTTGACCACAAGTGAGTGGTCTGTTGCTAGCATGCTACAGGCGAGATAGGCATCTGCACTCCTCAGGGCACCCACAAACGGTTCATGAAGTTTGGATGTTCTGTTGATTACTGCTCTATAGGTATGGGCTGTCTATCACTGAGAAAGATAATTGATAAAATTTACCGTTTGCAAGAACACAGCCGTTACGGCTTGGTGCCTGGTGCTTGTCAAGGTGCTGATTTAACATGGATTGTTTGATGGCAAGCTGTAATACCCTCCCCTGCTGTCTGCAACAGGAAGACATCCATAATTAGGGGGTCATCCTGCATCTATTCTATAGTTTTTACAGCTCTCTTTTGTTCACCACATCTCGAAAATAACAG
Organism: Mus minutoides; assembly: GCA_902729485.2. NCBI lineage: Eukaryota > Metazoa > Chordata > Mammalia > Rodentia > Muridae > Mus > Mus minutoides. Next base: position 580,315 of record LR753362.1, on the reverse strand, counting down.
CTAACAGATATTAAAAATAACAGGCCCTACCAATAAATTTTACTAATTCTTTGAATGATGGAGGATGCTAGTCATAGGGCCCTGCTGATGAGAATCCAGCATCCTCCACTAGGCATGCACTATTTAAAAAGAGAAAGAAAGAAAAGAAAAAGAAACACCTGTGTCCTCTCTCTGGCCACTGCCCTTTCTCTTTTCCTTCCTTCACATCCATCCTTCCAGTGTTTTCTACAGCTGCCGCTGGTCCCCTCCCCCCGCCCCACCCACCCCAGCCCAGCCCCACCCTCGGGATCTGAGGCACACAGCTCACACCTGCTGACTGCTGGGACTTACTCCTTTCACTGCCCTCCTTCCTCCTCTTCACATTCTCTTCTCCCTTCTCCCTGCCTCTTCCTCTTTCTTTTCCTAGAGGATTCTCTTCCTTTAGTCTGTTCCCTGGCCTTCCAGCTGTACTCCACAGACCTGACTGGGCAGCCTGCTTGTACCTGTCTGACCGAAGGGTCTGCTTCTGTCTTTCTCTCCTTTGCCTAGACTGTAGTGCCTGGCGGGTGAGGCTTTGAGGCTCAGCAGATGTGTGCTCCAGCAGATGGTGATGGCAGCTAGTACTGCCGGAGTAGATATAAGCACAGGAGGAATGGCTTTGCTCACTTCTCACTTAGCTGACTTTTACAAAAACCAAATCACCAGGAAGCTGGGAAGGCAGCTCAGTTGGCAATGTGCTTGTCTCACACACACACGAGAGCCTATATCCAGAGCCCATGTGAAAAATGTAGACACGGTGGCCTGTGCTCAGAGGCACAGATCCCTGGAGCTCACTTGCCAACTAGCCTAGTGACTTGGTTAGCCCTAGGCCAATGGATGCTCCACACCCATGTGCACAGAGGAGAGAGAGAGAGAGAGTCATCCGTTACCAGCTCTCACCAGGGGAAGGCAGGCAGCTGAGCACTGCACACGGGCACTCTTGCCTCCTATAATTGAAGAATGTTTTTTTCTATTATCATTTATGTCTTTGCTTATGGCCCATAAAGAGTCAGATTTAACTGCATTGGAAATTTAAGGGGAAAATATAAAGGATCTTGATGAAACAAAAGTGTTGGTATGAGATGAGCCTTCCAAGGGAAATAAATTACCCAGAATCACTCTTTCTGACTCTAAGTATAGGCAGAAATATGTGGAGAGGTGCGCAGCTACCATGTAAATGTGTGGAGGCTCAGACGCAGAAATGGGCCTAATTGTATATGAGGCCATCCATTTACAAGTCAGACAGTCCAGACTCATCTTCTCAAATCTATTCTGGTCCATTTCTCCTCTCTTCTTCCACTGTCACCTGACTCTCTCCCTCCCGCCAAGCAAAGATTGAAGGGGCTAGCACGGGCGTGGTGAGATGCAGAGCAGGAAGGAGCACAGGGATGAGTAAGAGCACACGAGCTCCTGCCTGCTACAGATGGATCCCAGAACATCCCCCAATGGGGACATTTCTTAGGTGCCTCAAAGTAATGACTGCCCTCCTTCTGGCAGGACTTCCCAGTCTCTTCTCCATATGGCTCCCTAAGAAGGCTGCTTTGTGCTGTTTCATACAGGGTTTGATACAGTGTGAGAGGCAACATTCTCGCCTCTGCTTCTGAGAATTACACGAGCCACTAGAACTAGCCTACAGATTTTTTTTTTTTTTTTTTTTTTTTTTTTTTGGTTTTTCGAGACAGGGTTTCTCTGTGTAGCCCTGGCTGTCCTGGAACTCACTTTGTAGACCAGGCTGGCCTCGAACTCAGAAATTCGCTTGCCTCTGCCTCCTGAGTGCTGGGATTAAAGGCGTGCGCCACCACGCCCGGCTGCCTACAGATATTTTTCAAGCTACTTTTCATTCATGTTTATATTTCTGTGCTTCATATAATAAAAACAGTGAGTTCTAGGCCGCAGCTGGGGAGAGCAGCTCAGTGAGGGAGGGAGCACTTAGCAGAAAGGTCCAGGAGTCTGCCCCAGGGCTAAAGAAAACAGGGAGGAGCAAGTTCTTCCAGCCTACAAGATCCTTGCCTTTCCCAGTGCCGCCCTGAATGAGGGCACATGGTCCAGAACACGTGAGAATAATAATCGCTCTCAGCCTGGAGGGCCACAGATCACTAGACCTATTTGCAGGAGATAGCTGTATATGGATTTGTCTTTGTATAGGAGTACTGGCAACACTCTTAATGTGGTGTCCAAGAAGCTCCTTAGGTGTGACCCTGTCTCTTTACTATCATCTACTAAGCACATGGTCTCACACACACACACACACACACACACACATACTCACACTCACACAAAACAAGACAAGCAAAGGGTCAAAATACTAAAAACCAATGCACTGTGTAGTTTAAACAGATAGATTATATGGCATATGAATTATATCTAAAAGATGCTACAACATGAATCCTGGAAATGCTTGCACATCCCACTGATGAGACCTTGTCAGTCTTTTTGACCTTCTTGAAACAAACTCATTGTGACTTGAAGCCTCTGAGGGCTGGGGCTAGCTCAAGAGCAGAGCACCCACACCCACAGGGCATTCAGTGAGGCCTGGCCCCACACCAGCACAGACACATACATCATCAGAGTATGACCTATGTCCAGAAAGACTAAAATTACTAATTTTGAAAGACTTAAAAATAGTGGTTTAAAATATTTGAACATTTCCATGGTTCTCAGAGCAATCTTCTTTTCAACAAACTAAATGCCAAACAATGAGAGGATATGAATCAATTACATTAGACCTGAGATATTTATATCAGATTTATCCCAAGTAACCTATACATCTATAAATTCTGTAAACCACTGACAATATCTCATTTCCCTGAAAAAAAAATCCTTTTAAGCTTTAAAATTTTTCTTTAAGTAGAAGACCAATCTGTAGACTTAGAAATAAGAACCAAGACTTGCACTTAAACAGCCTCAACTCTGTGCCGTGACGATGGTAAAATGACATCCAGAACTCACACAGCTCTCTCTAGGGCTTTTGTCTTAAAGACAAAGTTAATTAATTAATTAATTAATTAAATGCTTTCTAAGCAGCAGTATGCATGTAAGAGCCAACAGAGAATGAAGTAGATGGAACCATTTGTGCTGGCCAGTGACGGTGGCACTCACAGGTTATGAAATCCATTAGCCATGTGCTGGGATGGGAAACAGGTCCTACAGACTCATCTATCTGAGCGCTGGCTCCAGATGGTGGAGCTGTTGGGGAAGTTGTAGGAAGTGGGTCACTAGAGATGAGCCTTGGGGTTTTATAGTCCACCTGACTTCCTGCCCACTTTTTTTTTTTTTTTTTTTTTTTTTTGTTTTTCGAGACAGGGTCTCTTTGTATAGCCCTGACTGTCCTGGAACTTTTTTGTAGACCAGGCTGGCCTCGAAAAATCTGCCTGCATCTGCCTCCCGAGTGCTGGGATTAAAAGCGTGTGCCACCTGCTTCCTGATTGCAGAGCCACATGATCAGGAGGTGGCTTACCTCCTGATCCCACTATCTGCCAATCCCCCCCAACCCCGGCCGTGCTGAACAGTATCCCCTCAAACTGTGAGCCAAATGTTCTTCCTCACTAGAGCTGGTTCTAGCCAAGTGCCTGATGCATGGGCAGGAACTGAGAGCTGCCCTGTGCTGGGACCATCTGTGAACGCTTCTCACAACCCAGTTCATCAGAAGGAGGGACTAACCTGCAGCTATCAAAGCTGCCCTACTCCCCCACACCCCAAAGTCACAGGGCTAAGACTGGGCAAGTGTTTAGGACTGTGGATGTCTTAATGCATACTTACAAATCCTAGAATGAGTAGAAAATACGTTTGTTTACGTCTGAATATATCCTTATGTGGATTTTTGTTTTCTTTATGCTTTGCATTGCTGAAAATAAGATTCAAGGTCTTGCACATGCTGGGCAGAGACTATCACTAAGCTACACTCCAAGCTGAGCTGTATAATTTTAAATGTTATTCTTATTTATGAATAGGTTTATAATGTTTAAACCTGACTTCAGTCCTCCTTTATATAAAACATCTGAAGCTGTCTACCATCAAGACAGCTGTGTACTGTCCTTGTGATCATGGAGTTCTAGGACAGTAGTAGCCATGACCATAATACATCCTAGGCTGTTCTATAAAGGAAACAACCTATCTCCCAGACATCTGTACGCTGTCCTTGTGTTCACAGAGCACTAGGATATTAAGCCATGAATATGCCGTGCATCTAACATGTTTACCTATAACCAACAAATAGATGAGAAACAATTTGGCTAAATTTTCCGATGAAATCAAACAGTAAGGCATTAACCAGAGGCTGAAATTCAAACCAAAGTTAAATTGTCATCAGAGTAAGTAATTAAGCTCATTAATGACAAATACAAGGTACATCAATAATGCAAACGAAGTAAGGACAGGGCGCCTACAAATATAAAATGCCAAAGGCTTAGCCAAGAATATGAATGTCTGCTGCTGGAAATAATGATCAGCCGGTCCCGTTTCCACTCTGGACCATGTTAATGAGCTCAGGCTGCAGCACAGGAGACTTGGAATGACTAATTAAGAAATAGTTCTTGTGGTATATAAACACAATGTTGTGTTATTCAGCCCCAAAAGAGATGGAATCCTTCCATTTGCAGCAGTACAGATGGAACTGGAAGATATCAAGAGAAATAAGTCAGGCACAGAGACACAAATGTCACATAGTCTCATTCATTTGTAGAAGATCAATGTTGATCTCAAAGAGACAGACTAGAATATTGCTTATCAGATTCTGGGAAGGGTATGAGGAAGCACAGAATAAAAAGGCTGGTTGGGCAAAGGCGGGTGTGGAACAGATAGAATGGAGAGACACATCTCAGGTTTTACAGCACAATAAGGTAGCTCTGGTCATAATATAACCCTAGGGAGGATTTTGAATGTCCTCACACAGAGACATGACTGTGTAGCTGTGGTCATAGTGGGATCTCATGCTCATCTGATCACTGGCTACTATACTGTCTTGAAATGTTACTAGACCCATAAACAAGTTTTGTTACTACATAGAAATCACAAAAATTTAAATATAATTAAAAAGAAATAACTCTTCAAATAGTTAAACAAAACACAAGGCCTCAACAGTTTAAAGTCTATATGGTGATCAGTTTTCTAAAGCAGAGAATCCCAAGGAGGTGGCTGTCACCTGAGAGGCACAGTGCCAGCTGCTGGGTAGCTTCAGTCTTGCAGTCTAATTCATCTGTTTCCCTTTTCGTTCAGAGCTCAGCTAGACCACACCATTGGTTCACTCAGCACCCCTTTCCTGTGACATAAGCAGCACACACGACAGTGAACCCCTGTGTATGCTTAGCAAAGGCCTAGGAGATGAACCCTAAGCAGCACCCAGAAGCTCCCGTGCACCCGCCCTGTCCTGGTAAGTCTCAATAGATGATTAATTGAATCTTCCTATGCTGTTCGCTTCCTTAAGCAACTTTGCTATTTTTGATCCTGTATGTCTCTTTTTAAAAAATTTCAGAATTAGCCTATAAGATTCCACTAAAAAAAAACTAAACAACAACAACAACAAAAACAGTTTCATTAGATAGATTTAGAAAAAGGTCATATTTTCTATGAACCTTATTTAGGATAATAAGGGGCACTGCACATTTCTTTCAAAAAACAAGATAAGAATAAGAACCACCATTAGCCAGGCGTGGTGGTGCACGCCTTTAATCCCAGTACTCGGGAGGCAGAGGCAGGCGGATTTCTGAGTTTGAGGCCAGCCTGGTCTACAAAGTGAGTTCCAGGACAGCCAGGGCTACCCAGAGAAACCCTGTCTCAAAAAAAAAAAAAAAAGAATAAAAACCACTGTTCTTATTAAAATAAATGTGGAATATTCAACCAAAGAACATAGACCTCATGTTTGAGGACCTTCTGTGAAAAGCTAGCCTCCCTCAAGATGACCACTAAGAGCACTTCAGCAAGGAACCTTTCACAGATGCCACAACATGGCTACCCAAATCAGTGCACAGAGGGCTTTGCATTAAGACTTCACTGTTTTAGAGCCACCAGAGGACACACATGTGAGGGCCAATGTGATCACGGGGAGTAAAGTCACAGGAGAACAAACAGTTAATAATACTTGAAACATACTAGGTCAAAGGATAAAAAAGTTATTAAGATCCTGTTAAATAATACAATAAAAAATGGTAACAGACAAAATGGATTAAAAGACTCTCATTGTAATCTTAAAATTTTAATTCAAGCTCATTGGTCTTAGATGAATAAATTATTATATTTTTATTAAATAGCATATGACAAGGTCCATGCAAGGCACAGCTCTTTTATCTACTGGCTGCACATCCTTCAACAAGCTATTTGACTTTTCAGAAGCTTGGTTTCCTTATGTACAAAGTGTAAGTAATACTGGCTATTTGGTGTGTGTGTGTGTGTGTGTATGTATGTATGTAAGTATATAATTACATATGTGGAGTATGTATTGTATGTGTGTGTATGGCTTTTGTTTAGCTTGTTTTGGACATGAGTCCCTATTCTTGAGTAATTAGTAATCACATAAAATAATCATCCTGCTTCAGTGTCCACAGTAATCAGGACTCTAAGTACACACCAAGTGTCCACAGTAACCAGGACTGTGGGTGCACACCAAGTGTCCACAGTAACTAGGAATGGGTGCCCACCTAGTGTCCACAGTAACTAGGAATGGGTGCCCACCAAGTGTCCACAGTAACTAGGACTGTGGGTGCACACCAAGTGTCCACAGTAGCTAGGACTGTGGGTGTACAGCAACTGTCCACCATAACTAGGACTGTAGTGCACACAAAGTGTCCACAGTAGCTAGGACTGTGGTGCACAGCACCTTTTCTGGCTCTACAGCTGTATTTTTATACTTTGCCTGAGTCTCACTTCTGTTAGATTAGTCTATGTACCCAGGTCCCCGCTCTTCTCTATTTTCTCTGCCAGTGCAAAGAGCTGGTCAGTAATGAAAGCATCAGGAAACTGAGGTCTAAACGCACTAACTAGGGTAGACGGCCATTCCGACCATTTTTACACTTACTCCATCTAGCTATGTCTCCAAGTCGTTTGCATCTTAAGGCTTTTTCTCTTCTAATTGCAGAATGAAAAGCTTTATTTCCCTTAAAGAAATTTCAAGCCTCAGCAAGCAGATGGTATAGTCCATTCAGAATTCATCTCACAAGGTCACACTGCTCATTCAGCTTATAAGAAACTCTGAAGCAATTGAGAAATTCTGTGACGCTGAAAAAGTGTGACATTGTCCACAACTGGCTTGATGACAATGCTCCAGATCATGTGAATTCTCAGTCAATTATGACCACAAATATTAGATGGCTCTCCATCCTACTAGGCTTGAATCTGAATGAGTTACAGAAGCTTCCAAAAGTCAAGTGTCTTTTCAAACTGTGAAATCTTTATTCTATTTCAAATATTCAGGAGCCTATATGAGAAGACACTACTGTAGGACAGAAAAAGAAATGACCTTACAGGCGAGCAGAGGGGGCAGTCCTCGTGGCTCTGATACTTACAGCACTACTGCAGAGCTGGGATGCAGCTCAGTGGGATGAACACTGAGGTAGCGCATCCCCAGCCCTGCACAGAAGGCAAGAGAACTAAACCCTGACCAGTATGGCATTAAGAAGCACACTTAACTCTGGGTTTCAGTATCTCAACACTTCAGAATCCTTCCAGCTCTGAGATTCTATAAGCAAGGTATACCAAGGGGGGATAAAGAGGGAATGCCAGGTCACTCTTGTCAGTTCTTATATTTAATGTTCTGTCACCCCAGAAGCTTCAGTTCATCAGTGACATCTTTATGAAGAATGGATCCTAATGGACCTCCAGGAGGCAGAGGGCCGTCATCAAGAGTTTCTCCAAGTCTATCGTAGGGAGGAGGTTTCAGGAACCAATAAAGGTGTTTGATGAGCTGAACTAAGAACCCCTGTGTCTCTGCCTGCAGGCAATGCTGCTCAGCTTTAGCTGTTCCTCAGAGAAGCTTAAGCGCACGCATAACTGTTGGTGGCAAGCAGGCCTACCACAAACGAGTCAGACTTTTAGGCAGGTCCTAGGCACTGGGTCCAAATGATTATAGTGTGCAGGTGCACTAGAGAAAAGTCCACACTCTGTAAGCAAAACAGCCATGAAAAGAAAGCACAGAAAGCCACCTCTCCAACACCAGCAAAAGGATGCCACAGACTCAAGTGCTGAAGCTTTGACTTTCTAGATTGGGTCAAATAATTTGTGTGTTTATGACTATAGTAGAAAGATTAAGTTATAATGGTCTCATGAAAAACTTAACAGTAAAGATAATTACAGGTAATGGAGACCTGTCTTCACTCCATAAAGGAAATACTGATTGCAGCCTCTCAGGCCAGCATCCTCTAGCTGCACCACAAGGAGGCGAGGTAGGGCATGTGTGCTGCCTTAGCCAGATGAATCTTGATTATAGGATGAAGCCAGGCCTGCAACTTAACCTTCAGAGTCTGTTGCTCACCAACACTGCAAGATTTGAGGGAATATTTCTCCTGGACACTACGAAAACATCGTATTTGCGTAAATGAGAGTACTATCGTGTATTTGCATAGAGGTAAGAAGGTCCCTTCAAAGGCACTAAGGTAGAGACAGCAGCTACTGGAGGCTGGAGGTCTCCTGAATGCTACTTGCAAGGGACAGGGTGAGACGTGGCAGAACAGAATGCAAAGAGTCACGATTCAGAGGCCTGCCAGCTCAACATCATGAGGTGCTTCAGTCAGGATCCTCAGTAGGGTCAGACCGCCCCGAGAGCTCTGCTGAAGCACAAGACCAAGATGAAGTCTGGAATGGAATCTTCAAGCAGTGATTAGGGGTGGAGGCTTCTGCTGGCCTAAGGGACTTCCCACCTCCATCCCCGGAACAAGCCTATCCCTGATGTGAGGGTGGGAGTATTCCCCCACCCCCACCCCCACCCCCACCCACACCCACACACGCCTTATCTCTCGTCTCTCCCCGTTGACCTATTACGGTTTTTATCTGGTATTCTTGGGAGAGAAGAGCCAAACCCAAACCCCTGTGATAGCCTACTGGAGAGTGAATGGATACCACCCATTTAAGTGCCAGCACTATAAATGTCATTTCATAATCCCTTCCAGGCACAGGCACTTAGATGCACCCTTCTAATCTACAAAACAGCGAGAAAAAGTTCACTAAACACTGCACCAAACATAGCCTGTGCCCATTGGGACACTCCCATTTCCCAACAACAAAGCCCTTAGAGAACATTCTCCTTAAGCTGGGGAGAAGAACTTACCTTTACGCAGGTCAAGTGGGTTACTAGTGCTCTGAACCTCTTAATGCTCTTAAACCCTCATGTTACTGCTTCTATATTTGTTTGCTAGGGATAAAAGATAATCTTATTTTTTTTTGTGTGTGTAAAGAATTTCTCCCTTAGGGAAAAAAAACCCACAGGAAGTATTAGCATTCCTTCTCAAAAGAACAGTGACTGGAAAGCCAGGCTCAGACGGGAAGGTTCTCTGAGCTCCTGGAAACTCAGGTGCAAAGTGTGTGTTGAGTGCTAACTCGAAGCAAGACGCTCATTCACGTCATCTCCCAGATGCTCTTGTCTGGTTGAGATGATAAAAGTAGAGAATCAACAAAAAATTATCCTTCTGGCAACAAATCCCCCATCTGACTTGCAGATGGTCTGTGCCCTGCCTTATTTCGCAATGGATAACCCATGTCTCTCTCAAGTTATTCTTACTATTTCCTTTCCCATACCATAAAATTCTCCCTGCCTACTTGATCATCCCAATTAGCACACAATTGTTTTATAGATCCACATTAAAATGAGCTTCCCAAGACATCCCAAGGCTCCAACCCTCCCCAGCTATGGCTCCTGCTCCTTTTTTTTTTTTTTTAAACCTTGCATTCTCTCCTGTCACTTAAGACAACATGAATTTCCACCGTTCCATGGAATGATTCTTCTAAGGACACATCAGTTTGTCCTCTGCCAAAACAAGGGGTCAGGCATGTCCACTTCTTACTCTGACTTCTCAGCATCATTGGATGCTGTCAAATTCTGTCTTTAGAATTTTAGGCAATCTTATATAGTACCATGCTTCTAAATGGCCATCTCTAGCCAAAACCTACCAAGGTTCATCTCTACCCCTGGCTTCAGTGCTAAGTGCCAGGCTCGCATACTCTGCACTGTGTGACTGTGCCTTTTTAACACTTCATTTAGATACATCCGCAACTATAGCTCTTAAGATTACAACAATGATAGTGTCAGTAGCTGCAGCTAACCTTTCCTGAGAAATTACAGGTGGCTAATCATGTTTTAGCTTCAGGAGTACTAATTCATTCACTTTTCACATCAACCAAATAGCTTTTGTAGATGAGGTCATTGAAAACATCTGTCTAATAGTCTACACGGCAATAAATAACACAACTGTAAAATTCAAAACTAACCCTGCCCTGAAATAAAAATCTTTTGGGATTGAGCCCAGGGCCCATGTGCAAATGCAAGCCATTAACAACTGAGCAACACCCCTGTCTGAGCTTGACACAGAATCTGGATTCCCATTCTTGGGACTGGTCCTTCTACACCATGTGCTCAAACCTAACGCTTCTCTCTTGCTGCCTCTATTCCATCACTCGCTCTCAGGACAGCCTGAGCCTGCCTGTAGGTCTTTCCTTCTACTGGAACCCGAGGCCTAGTTTGCCCCCTCTCAATAAGAAATAACTGAAGAAATACATAACTCGTCATGGCCTCTCTGCTTCTACTCTCATCAATACCCCCCCCCTATATGTGTGTGTATGTGTGTGCATGTGTGTGTGTGTGTGTGTGTACTGAAGTTGCCATGCATGCACATGTATTTAAAATGTTCCTAGTGTCTGGTGCCCTTTTTCTCTGTAGTCAAGCCCCTTGCAACATCCCCAGCTCATGCTGGCACACCTTCCTTTGGGTCCTGGAATGCACCCCCAGCTCCTTCCAAGCTCCGCGCGTCTGTAGAGCATCCCCTGTGCCTGGGATGCATCCCTGGGATTCTCACTTGATCCCTTCCTGATGTGTAAGCGTCAGTTCAATCCCACCCTCACCAGCCTCCCCTTTCGAAGAGTCTCATCTGCCCATGGTGCTTTACTTCTCTGGCACTCATGAGCACTGCTCACGCTGCCATGCGCTCCTGGCTGCTTTTGTATGTCTTTCCTCCATGACACAACATATTCCATGACAAGGAGGATTATGCTGGGCAATGAGTGGCACTTACCTCACTAGCATTTTTGGAAAACTGAATTTCAAATTCTAATTACTTTCTCTTACAACACATTCTCCCAGTAATGGATTTGGTGGCTATTTGGAAAGTATGTAATACATATAGCATTCTTAGTTTTTCCATGTGAACTAAAATGTTATTCTTTTAGATCTATTTGCTCTACCTGGAAAATTTTAGAGAACATAAAATATGCTTTATTTTTTTAACTGTTAAACTCTAAGGTAGTTTAATAAATTGTTCCTGTGCTTTTATTGACAAAAAGCACACACCTTTGTTGGGTACAGTTTGATGAATCCATACATTGTACATCAGCCATCCAAGATATCTGAGTTGCCCACCATCTCAAACGTTTACTGATTCTTTGTGAGGAGAACATTCAAAGTCCTCCCTTCTTTATGATTCAGTGTTTACCACATTCACCTTTCTGCACAGTAGAGTATTAAATCGTAAACAACTCAGTAAATTGTAAAACCTAAAATTACAAAGCCAATATAAAAACATAGAGAAATGCTCTCCAACATTGGTCTGAGCAAAGATCTTGGGGATGACAAGAATAAAAAGCACAGAAGTTGTAATGGCGCAAAAATAGACGCACTGAAAAGGTTCTGCATCGCAGAAGAAATTACCAACAGGTGAGTATTCAGAACACTAAGACTGGCAGGATTTAGTGACAGAGAATTCTGTAGTATAGATGCCAGTGTTTTCAATAAATTCTGAGATTTATCACAATATATCAGGAAGGTAAATTTTGAAGCTTATATAGCATGGCTTAAGCTTCAAGTTCTCCCACTTAATAGTTGATCTTGGGAAAATCATTTAATCACTAATAAAATATGCTTTTATTTCTTCTATCTGAACTGTGCTTACAAACAGCTACTGTCACTTTGGCCTGTTCTGTCACAGCCTAAGGGCTATGTTCTCCTGGCTCCCAGTCAGCCTAGAGCACCTCCACAGACTCACACCTCTGTTCCCTCTGATACATGTGCAAGCTCCAGACCCTGAGGACTACTGCACTTAACCTCCAAGAAAGCAGGATTAAACTTTCTCTGCACATACCCTAAAAAAAAAAAAAAAAAAAAAAAAAAAAAAAAAAAAAAAAAAAAAAAAAAAAAAAAAAAAAAAAAAAAAAAAAAACCAAAACCAATAGACAAGAACCTAAAAACTCTGTCATTCTAACACTGAGGACAAAAGAACCCTAGAAAAAGCACAGTTCTACAGCAATTTCCAATATTAACATTGTTACTGTCAGGTTAACAATGGAGAGCACAGTCATTAAATTCACAAATGTTAAGTATCCTGAAATTAAAAATTATATAGAATCATTGCCTACATATGCTAAGTAGATTAACAGAAAGGGTTATTTTATTGGGTATAAAAATGAAGCTAAGAGGAAAAGATTCCTGACCACAAGTAATGTGACAAGAAGAACAGGCAAAAGAGACACTCTAATTTCCTCACATAAATCCAAATTGCCATCTACTTCCCCTTAAATAGTTTATTTCCTAAAAATCAAGAACAGCTACCAAATCTTCTGGAAGGGAAACAAAGCACTAACGTTCACCCCAATTCTGCCTTTAGGATAGGTGAACATCAACAAGCCCTCCTCTTCCTGTCCTCTGTAAAATGGGGAGGGGAGGGCAGGTCTGGGGGCTGCTGTGGCTGAGGGGCAGCATCTCTAGCTGAGGAGCTGGCTGCTTTTGTCATTATTCCAGGCACAAAGCAAGTGTCTCTCAGGATCTGTGATCAGGAAGGGCTATACATGGCAAGTGTGCACAATATAAGCTGCAGCCATAGGATATGTGCATGCGTGTATAAGCTGTAGCCATAGGATATGTGCATGTGTGTGTTTAGGGTTGAAAAGTCAAGATAGGAAGGACCAGGACACCAAGAACGGAAATGTCTCGCAACCTGAGGTGGCCATGTTGGGACAGGCATTCTACACAGTCATCTTGTCCTGTCCTGTACAGCTCTGAGCTGCATCAATTACAGGGTCTGTCATCTTACATTCTGAGAAAGGGAAAGACATTTCAAGAAGATGCAGATAGTTTATCTGGACTATCCATCATTTGTACTTCTGTTCACTGAAGAGAAGTATGAAAATGTTACCTCTGTTGTTTTCTGCATTTACTGCTTGATTATCATTTTGAAAAAGGACACGCAGAGAAGGCCTGTGAACACTGCAGTGCAGTGTTAATGTAAGCCCCGTGATCTCATACCCAAGACAGACCTTCCTTTGCAATGCTCATGCAGTGAAGATTCTAGGCTTCTACTCTGTGTAGAGTCCGTACAGAGACTGTCTCACTATTAATGATTTAAAAAGAAATGGCACTGAAGTGTTCATGATTGTTCCAGAATACAATGTTTATGTGTTCAATAGGGTTTCTGTAAGACAGTGTAAAGAATGTCACGTTTCATTTCTGGTTGGGGTATAGGAAAAAGAAGGGAGCTTGTGTTGAAGTGTGGCCAGTCAGACCCAGTGCCAGGTTGTAAGGACCCTTGTAGGGACTCACTGTGAGTCGATGATGGGATGGGCACTCTCATTTAAGAAGCCCACCTGGCTCCAATGCTAAGTGTTGTCTGTGGACAACAAAAGAAGGACATGTCCTCTGTAGAAATGACCTAGTGTAAAGAATGTTCCTCCTTCCCAATAGCTAGTGGTAGCAGGGTACATAGAAGTTGGTTTCACATCCTTTGGATCCTCTGAGTGTGTGAGCTGGATCCACAGGATGAGCATCCGTAGAAATGCTGGTGTGCTTGAATTCCTCCACTGAGAGAGGAGAGAAGACAGGAGGACCGAGCACAAGAAAAGTGCAATCTAAAAAGCCAGCACTCTGCCAATGAGACGTGTTCTCAAACTCAGACATGCCTAAGATACCCTACCTGGATCAACAGTTTTCCTTTTGATCATGGAAGCACACTTACTGAGCACCAACTATAAACTGATAGTTCTAGATGCTGTGGTGTTTCATTTTAAAGGGTAAAGAGGAAAAGGCAGATAAAGTCAGATGACATAAATCAGCCAAGTGTATCTGATGCATGACAATCAAGACTGGATAAAACTAAAATGATTCAGCCTTTCAGAGAAAACGACAGACAAGTGAGGACCTGAAGCTCCCAAAGAGGGGAGACCACGATCAAGGTCCGAAGAACACGCCCTGTGTGTGCTGAAGGAAAGAAAACAACACAGACAGTACTTAGAAATTAAGTTCTAGAGGCATCAGGCTTTGGGTAGGGCCTGAGGGCTACTGGATAGAGCATACCTTCGTTTGATTCGGGTAGAAGCTCCCTATACAAAATGTCAGGCATGTGGACAGGGTCTGATGTTTGTTTAAAAAAAAAAAATCAGAATTTTTTTTTTGGGGGGGAGTGTTGGAAATTTTCCAGGGGAGAAGGACAGAAGCTCATCCTGGATCACCAGTCTGTTGTGATGGTCCAGGTCCAAGAGGAGATAACATAAGAGACGGCTAGGGAATGAAGAAGGTCCTGTTCTGGGAACATTTTGGAGGCAGAATTAGCAGGACCTGATAGATGGGACAGGAAGTGCCAGGAGGATGTTTGTTCGCTGTGAAGATGAAGGTGCTCTTTGCTCAACCACTTTACAGCAGCCAGGAAAGGGGCAGGGATGCCTGCTCCAGAGCAAGCCTGTATTACAGGGCTCAGATGCTGGCCAGACATGGAAGTCAGAGCGTCAAGCAGCTGTAATTTTCCCTCTGCAATCCAAGGAAGAGGTCCACGCAGGACATAGAGAGTGAAGAATCTCCATCACAGAAATGACCTAAAGCCCTAGAGACTGAATCCAAATAGAGATGGGAGGCCTTGAACAGACACAGCACTTCTGGTTAACAAGTAGGAAAGGAGACACTGAAAACATTCTCCAAGCAGTCGCAGCCAACTGGGATGCAAAGGTTGGGAGGGTGATGTGCAGAGGCAGCAGATGAAGATGACTTGTTTCAAGAAGCAGGGATCAAGGAGATCATAAGCAGTCAGCAGCTGTAGCAGGACAGGCACTCAGCACAGAGCACTGGACCCGGCATCATGGCAAGAGCTGGTCACTTTGACGAGGGGAGTGTGAGGCTAAGGGAAGATATGCCAGGATGGGTTTAAGAAAGAAGACCATTTCTAGAAAATGCCAAGCATTCCCAAATAGCTTACTGTATTCTTCCACAAAGCATCTTTCAAAATGGAGTAAGGCAAGCAACAGGACCTGCTCAGTGTATTAGAGCTCAGTGTGTTAGAGCTCAGTGCGTTAGAGCTCAGTGCGTTAGAGCTCAGTGCGTTAGAGCTCAGTGCATTAGAGCTCAGTGCGTTAGAGCTCAGTGTGTTAGAGCTCAGTGTGTCAGAGCTCAATGTATTAGAGCTCAGTGTATCAGAGCTCAGTGCGTTAGAGCTCAGTGTATTTGAGCTGCCATATCACTTTCAGGTATGTCAAAGGATGACACAGGAGAAGTAGTTTAATATGTTGACTGAATATTAAGATCTTCAGCCGGGCGTGGTGGCGCACACCTTTAATCCCAGCACTCAGGAGGCAGAGGCAGGCGGATTTCTGAGTTCGAGGTCAGCCTGGTCTACAGAGTGAGTTCTAGGACAGCCAAGGCTACACAGAGAAACCTTGTCTCAAAAAAAAATTAAGTTCTATCATACACTAATTAAAACTCGATACATATTTTACTCAACTGATAAAGAAGAAACTATGAGCTATACTGGGTCGAGGACTGGCCAAGGGGCCAGTAGGCCTGGGTTCTCTAATATTCTTGTGTTTCTAAATTAACAAAGTAATTTACACTTAAATGATCCACTTTACCATGCACATCCCAGAAACATCTGACAGGATAGAGAGGATGCTATGGATCTACCTATGAAGGCACTACAGACAGCCATGCTCTGGAAGGTAAATACCACTCTTCTTCACAGCTGAAGAGATAGCCTGAGGTCATGAGGTCACAGGCAGGCCACAGCATAACTCAAAAGAGCAGGTATAGAGCTGAGTTTTCACAGTGGAAGGAGTTCCTCTGACAGGCCTTTTGTCTTCTCGGCTTACCTGACAATTTGCCTACAGCTGTAGGAGCAGTCACAGAAGGCTTTTCTCCATGTCTGTATCATAAGGGTCAGATGATGCAATATAGTTACAAAGAGGAACCCCTATGACGGCACCCTGGGAGACACAGAGGAACAACTGTAGCTCACAGTTACTGAGTGTTTACTACGTGCTAGATATGATTCTAAGTGTTTTTTCATGAACGACCTCACTATTCCCCAACTCACCTAAAGATAAATGTGAACAGCAACCCAGTGCTCCATATGGCACAAACAAAGGTCATAGCTACACACACACACACATATATATATATCTCAATCAGGGTGGGAGCAACACACACACAAGTACACTCTTGCAAGCACAAAGCCTTCCCTCTCTGAAACTCTGAAACTCCTCACCAGACAGAAGGTCCCATGAAGTAGAAACTTTTGGTTGTTTTGGAAAGTCAGTTGTGTCAAATGGTGTTTTGTTGGGACAGACACGGGAAGGAGTATTTTTTGTTTTTGTTTTGTTTTTTAAGTGGACACAGGTGAAAGTATATTTTGCTAAAACAGATTCTAGAAGGAACTTCAATAAAGCAGACACGTTTTACTTGGTGATAAAGGATTCTTCAATAACAACACATATATATTTGGTTTGCCTTATATTATGTTATTGAGCTCCATTTGTCAGGACTCTATAGAGAAAAACACACCAAAACACTTCTAGTGGGGTTCTGGCGGCTTCGTGTCACTTTTGTGGACTTGGGCCAACTGACTAAGTGATGTTAGCGGATACGGACTTAGAGAGTCTTACTAAGACACAAGACACATGGTGAGGTGAGGCGAGGCCCGCGGAGAACGCGCGACGCTTAGCGAGAGCCTCTAGTCAATGGACTATGAAGGGGGCAAGCTCACCCAGTCAGCTCTATAATGTTTGTGGTCCCATGACTTCACTGACAGAGACCCAGCCGAGAACTACTCCTGGTGTCCCTGGTGGACTTGGTCACTCCTGCTGACTCGTGTCAATGTGGCCAAGGGCTGGCTATTTCTGTTGAGTCTTTCTACTGCTGCTAATTCATGTTTACTGTTTAAACACTACTAAACTAGACTGATTGTGTTTGCAAGTAGACCCTGACACTACTAAACTAGACTACTACTAGGTATTTACTCCAGAAACTTACTTCTAAACAGGTTCACTTCCCTGAATCCTAGTGACCTTTCTTTTCTACTATCTCTGGTGAGTGGTGATATAGAGGGGAGGTTAAAATGTTTAAAAAACATTATTAAAAATAGGGTTAAAAACAAACAAACAAATAAAGACTAAGTCCCAGTTCACGAAACTAGGGAAACCAAGCTGGGGAGCAGAGCCATAGAGAATAAGAAAGTGCAGGGAAATACAGGAGCCAGTGGTGGTCCCCTGATGATGCTGATGTTGGTGAGCTGGCTTTCCTTCGCTTTCACCATGACGGGAGTGGGAAATCAGCATCAGGTCAGCACCCATGTTCTCCCAGACTCCAGCTACATTTACAATCCAAGTGATAAAGTCCTGATGTCCCAGGGATGCAGAACCTAACAAAGCCTCACAGTGGCTGTCAAAGCTGGCCCTACCTACTCCCCTCTGTAGCAGATGCTTTGTCCTTTGAAGACAGAGGAAGCCACGTGTCATCATCTCCCTTGTGATGTAGAATATAACAGAATCAAGGCTTTATTTCTAAGAACTATAAAAAACTCGAGCTGGACAGAATCATTTTGATTTCTGTTTGCTTGTCAAGCAAACATTTACTTAGCAAGTAAATGGATTGTGGTAGCTTGACCTTGTGACACAAAGGGCTACAGAAACAATTTCCCATATAAGATAGTAACATAATCAAAGAGAAATGCATCCAGACTGCTGCTAGGAACATCAACAGGGACCGCGCCCCTGACATGATAGACAAATGTCCTCTAGGAACAGAAAGGCAAATACATAACACATTTTAGATTAGTTTAGTTCAATCCTGCTTCTGGGAGAGGGACAGAATACATTTCTCCCTCGCTTGACACTCTG
The DNA here is from genome assembly GCA_902729485.2 of Mus minutoides. Classification (NCBI taxonomy): domain Eukaryota; kingdom Metazoa; phylum Chordata; class Mammalia; order Rodentia; family Muridae; genus Mus; species Mus minutoides. Next base: position 562,018 of record LR753362.1, on the reverse strand, counting down.
CACCTCAATCCTGAGAGATGTCACCACCTCACCTGCTCACTTCTCTTGTCAGGCATGCTCAGCTCATTCACAGCATGCACCTGTCCTCGGCACACAATGCCATACACCTTGCCGTTTCCATGATTGCTTCTCACCTCTGAGGGCACCCACGGCACCCTCATCTTCCCTCCATGGCATTTTATGCTCATGCTCCATATATAGGGAACCAGGAGCATTTCTCTCTCGTCCTGCCCCGACACACATCCACGTCCTAGGCCGTCTCCTGTTTTATAGAGGCCAGCCAATTATAACCATTACTTTCACTCACTGATATCTGCGGCCAGGCTCACTTTCCTGCTCACTTGGTGGGATGGCTGTGTGCACAGTGAACAGAAGTGGCCCAGAGTCATGTCTCAGCCACAGTACAATTGCTAGAGTAAGATCCTCTAGAACTCTCCGCTCAGTTTCTGTAAACATGGAAGCCCATGTTGAAATACAAGTCTCTGGCATCCAAGGGGCCGTGAGCGACAACACTAAGCAAAGCCCCCTGAAAATTCACTGACTCTGTCATGTGAGTGAGAAGTAGGCCACTGAAATCCTCCAGTTGTGAGGACGCTACAACCCTAACTACTCTGGAGGGCATTAGTCACTACATCTCCAGCCCATTTCCTTCTTCTGTGGAACATGGGAGAGAAGCCCATGGGATTCTGGTACTAACTGCTGACAACCATCCAAACTGACCAGTACGACGCTGCAGAACCTAATGAGAGACTAGTGGAGGTCAAAGTCTATCAGTGAAGATACCAACCAACCAGCAGGGGTGAGCACAATGGAAGTGTATGGCCAGACAGTGCAAAGAGCCCACCGGACCTGATCCACGCCACTCTTTTTGGCATTACAGTTTCATTATTCTGACTTGCTACACATTCAAAGAATACTGGAGAGTCTATTCAGTTTTGGAAAAAAAAATTCAAAATAGAAATTTAAGGGTATCTCAGCATACATTTTTTCATCATGCAGACATGTGAATAGAACAAGAAAAATGTTCAAAATTAGTCTATATTAAAATGTACCATCAAGTACATCCTGGACTGAATCCATGGTTGCTGTAATTCCAGAAGATACTTGCATTGATCTGTCACTATATAATCCGGCAGGGTGAGTCAGAGGACAAAAATCTCAAGCCAATCTCGTGGTTAACATTAAATCTCTAGAAGACAAGCAATGGTAAAGAGGTACGAGTACTCTGCTGTAAAGAAATAGTCCAGATACCTATTTAGGTCAAAGGTCTGCATTTGTAATTCCTGTCCCCCACCACAGAGAACTTACCAGTTCTCCTAAAACTTGACTCTGTGGTGGCTAGTAATACAAGCTTGAGCCGCCTGAGAGGAAAAAAACCTTGATTGAAAAGATGCCCCCACCCACCATATTAGCCTGTGGACATGTTTAGTACATGGTCTTGATCAGTGACTGACATGGGAGGCCCAGCTCACTGTGGGCAGGTGCTACTGTGCACATGTATGTGGGTCTGATGCTATGAAAAAGAAAACTGAGTAAGCCATGAGGAGCAAGTCAGTAAAACAGCATCCTTCACAGCCCCTCATCAGCTCCCGCCCCCAGGCTCCTGCCCTGACTTCTCTGGATGATGGACTACAAGCTGTACGCTAAAATAAACCCTTTATCCCTGAGTTGCTTTGGTCTTGGTGTTTCATCACAGCAACTAGAACAGATCCAAAAGGTAAAACAACAGAACCAAACAGAACCCAAAATAACTCACTGGTTCAGACAACTGGTCTTCCTCCTTTCCAACAGAGGAGTACTAGCTGAAGTCAGGGCTTTCTGTGTGAGCCATCACAGGAGATCTAGAAATGCAGCTGCCCCACATGTGCCTAATTCAACAGCTGTTTTCACTCAGATTTGTGTAGTGTCTGTCTACCAGCAGCCCAACAGGTGGCTGGACTCCATATCCCCAGAAACAGTCTTGTTTACCAACTGCATCTGCCATGCCCTGGGTGCCAAGTCCACGGAGGGTTATCACATGCCTTTAAATATGTGCCACAAGGGGCTGGGTCTAACACTGGCCATATCTTAGAGGTAAAGAGCTGAGGCTTTGATAAGTATATCAGAAAGGAGCATACAGTTGAACTTTGGCCCAGCGGGCACCATAGCCCATGCTCACAGCACACTAAGTGACTGAGCAGGGAGATGAAACCCTGTGTATGCCTCTAGGTAAATTAAACCAGGGCACATTCCAATTCATTCCATCCGAAATCAATGACTGGCGATTACGAAGCAGACAAGCCAGCTCACATCCCTTCTCTTTGTGCTGGCACATACTCTATTAATAAAGGGCATCCTAATCAATTCTTTGTCCCCAAGTTTCCATTACAATATTTATGAGGACCATATGAGAAAATAATTACTAGAACCGCACGGCCCATCTGGGCACTCTTCACTCACAGGCACAGACCATGCAGGAATAGGAGTTGGTTCTTGGTGCCACAGCTTTCAAAGGTCACAGAAAAGCTGGCTTACACTCAGAAGCGTGTGTCGAGGCGAGGATAGGGAAGTAACTCAAAACCAAAACAAGTTAAGGGCCTAGATACATTCAGTTTATAGAAGAGAAAAAAGCCTTCTCATACCTCAAGAGTGCTCACATGGTTAAGACCTATTATTGTGTGCAGAAGTAGGAGGGAAGATAAAACCAAGGGGCAAAAGAGACTGAAATTTCTGAGTTTATACTGAATAAATTTATTAAGCACAGAATAGGTCGTCTCAGAAAGCAGTGCCAGTTTTTGCAAATGGCAGACAGCAATGTGGCAGGGATGCTTTATGAGACGTAACCCTGACTGAATGTTTAGAATGAGGTCCAAAACAAACTGAAGCAGAATTACCAGAGTTTCCACTACAAAAAATATAGTCCGACTGGGCATGCTGGCGCAGCCCAGCTCTTGGAAGGCAGAGGCAGGCAGATCTGTGACTGTCAGGCTTGCTCAGTCTTTAAGTTCCATGATAGCCAGGGCTACACAGAGAAATCCTGTCTTGAAAATCAAATGAGCAAACATACATACATACATACATACTACCCCCACCCACCCACACACATACATGCACATATACACAGAATGGTGTAAAATAACCAAGGGCAGCAATACCCTGACTACGGCCTCCTTAGATACTGGGCTCTGAGGTAGTTGCCGTGTACTTGACAGAGGAGGAGACGAGGCTGCGTGATCTGTGGAACTCTGTCCTCTCTCCCATTTTGCTCACCTCTAGCCTGAGGTAAGGCCTCCCTTTCCCTGGGTCGCCCCATATAACCACCATCCTATCTCCTCAATCCGCTCACCCAAGCTCACTGGATAAAACACAGTCAGAGCTTCAGCCTCAGCATGGTTAACCACAATCTCCTCCACCCGTGGCATGTGTCGCCAAGCATTCTTGATCCCCACTTGACCCTTTCTTTTCCATTTCCACCTGGCACTGACTGCTCTGTGTGAAGCTATAATCTGGAAGGTCAGCATCGTGTCCCTAATAATAAAAGCCAGTGGTCTCTGGTCGTTATACTTGAAAGACGTCTCAGTTTATATGTCTTTAAATACTGTATATTTGAAAAGACCTAGCTGTGCTTTAAATTGTAAACATGGTTAGAAACACAAAGGCTGGCAATCTTCCCTCCTTTAGAAGCACTCACGGCTCCGGAAAGGCTCCTGCCCAGGATGGGGATCTGGAGGCAGCACCATGCCACCCTCTGCCCACTCTCCCCACAACACTTCTAACAGTGGCCATTAACCCGGCCCACCAACTTATGCACTCCACAGGCTGCCTTGTGATTATGGGTTTTTCCCCCTATGGTCAAACAAGGACCCCAAGCCCAAAAGGCCACGTAGCTCATTTTCTAAGGTCAGAGCATTATAATGAGATTCATGTAGTGAACAGCCCATGTTTATTTGGTTCTGGTGCCAGCATACCACTCCCTACACTATGACGCCTCTGAACAACACTCACAGCTCCAAACTTTCAAACTGAAAAGTATACCTACGCCATGGCTTAGCATAATAAATCCACCACTAGTGTTCTGCGTGTATTGAAAGGGAATTAACTGGAGGTTGGGAAGGCAATTAAAGATGTAATAATTTAGGCATGCAGCCATAATGGTCCACACCGGATGTGGGCAATGGGAATGGGAGAGACAAGGAAAGCAGACATTATGAAAGATGAATTGAAGTAACCTGGCAATGGTTGAAACATCTGCAGGAAGGGAAAGGGATCCAAGCTGATTTACATTATATGTCTGTGTGACCACAAAGCAAAGGGTGCCATGAGCTGAAAACAGAGAAGACGAAGTTGATGGGGAAGAAATGATAAATCTGTCACAACTGCTGAAATCAAACAACAGTGTGACCCAGATAAAGAGAGGGAACTACTTTTGAATTCGCCTGTTTTCAAAACAAGGATAAAAAATGTGCCTGTGTTACTCCTGAAGGTGACAATAATATCGATGAAAAGGATGTCAGCTCACTTAAGAAGGCAGGCCCGCGCCCGAGGTAATGCCCCCGTGGCTCCTGCATGCATGCAGCCTCTCTCTTCCACAGCCCCATTCAGTCTGAAGGAGCTGGTTAAGAGGTCTCATCTGTTTAGTTGGAAAGCATGTAGCAGGTCCTTCATGAGAAGACCACAGACAATTGTCTGAGTGAAAATTTATGCAAAGTAACAGATTAGTGATAGTTTTACACCAGCAGGGCTTCGTGTCTCATCATTTTATACAGACTACTAATAGAGTTTAGTATTAGAATTTGAAAAGGAACAAAAAACGGAGAGCTCTCCCTGCAGAATTTATTGTACTCTTTCGGCTATTATGGGTTTCATTACAGATTTCTACTCCAAGGCATTATTCTTTGTTTTATTTTCAAAATGTGGCTCATACTTTGAAAATGGCTTTCTGGGAAACCTCCACATTTGCATGAATTCAAATGAAGGCCCATCCTCTATCTGCAGCTATCATTCTGTTCGGCAGCCTGTTACATATTTTATAAGATTAGGACTGGATTAATAACGGACTCCACTACAACATTACATAGAAGTACAAAATCATTACACCTCGGCAACGCGCAAACCGAGAATGCTCTTAGACAGTTGGTTTTACAATGAAGGGGACCTTCATTAGAAGACAATGAGGTAGATGAGGACACGGCTCAGCTCGTCCTGGCCCTGCTGCAGGGCAGCCTAAGCAACTTCTGGCCAGGACTTGGGTGAGGGCAGCTCCCTACTTGGCTCCTCCCCACTCTCTGCCCTAGCAAAGATGCTCCTGCATTTCACCTCAGTGCAGAGAACAGAACTGAAGATTTACCCGCTCAGCCCCAATAACTGCTGAGCAAACCAATGAGGCTGCTTTCAGTAAAAAGACATTCAGAGCATAGTAAGTGCCAAGGGGTAGGGCAAAGCTGACACATCTGCAATCCAACCCTCTATCCGGGATAATGACAGGACAGCGTGGTACACACCACGTCATGCCTCAGTCAGGCTAGCGGGGCTCCTCTGTTGTTGGAAATAACAGCAAAGTAAGTGCTGGGCTGGCTTTGAAAGGTAATTAAAAAGTGGGGCCAGAGAACATAGGGCATACTGCAAAATGGAAACCTCAAATGAGTAGGCTTGGGTTCCGAGTAACTAAGTTAGCACTCCTACCAGGCCCTAGTTAGTATGGGAGACAATGCCTATACTGTCAAAAACCATTTCACTGAAAATGAGCACCAAGTATTAAAAATGGGGAACTGTTACAGTCTTACTATAAGACTATATGCATTAGTCTAAGATTTGTGAGACTAAAGAACTTAAACTCATGTACAGAATGTTGGATACAAAGTCCTGAAAATCACCTCTGTCTTTGGAAAATTCTAATTTTTCCACAGTAGCTTTATAAAAGTATCATGACTATGAAATTAAATACTGAAAAATGCGGCATATTCATAACACAATGAAGCCTCATTCATTTAGCAAAAACTCATTTTAAAAACAAAAAGAATCAGTGCAGTATTATTAGTTTAAAGACTGCCATGCCATCTGAGCTGCCCAGGAGAGACCGACTAGGCCTGCAGCCAAAAAAACTCTGCTCTGAAAAGAGCAATAAAAACTAATTTTTTTCAGCCTTGCAGTAAAACAACAATCATGAATGGAAATACTTAACAATGACATAAATGCTGACCCAGAATTCCCAGGGCAGCCCGTGTCTAACTCCCAGGATTGCCCATGTCTGAGTCACTGAGTGCTGCCCGTGTCTAAGTCTATGTTAACATATGGGCAATAAGATTAATCCTTTGATGTACCATTTTGAGATTAAAGAAGCAAAGACTGACTACAATAATTCCGCCGCCCCCCCCACCACGAAATAATCCCATCATCCCAAGCACAACCCTGAATTATCTTTTGAGAGTGAAAGTCTCCTCCCACCTCTGTCCCTGCCAAACAATGATCTTTGTCACCAAAAAAATGTATACATATGACACCACTCTGAGTGTGGCCTTTCCAAGTTTGCTTCCTTCACCTTGCATGCCCCTGAGGACCCGTGCAGTCTGTTCCTCTGCAGGGATGGGCAGCACTGCACAGTGATACTCCATAATGTTGATGGACCACAGCTGAGCCACCGAATGGAAGGTAGTAAAGGATTACAGCCCTCTTTTGTCAACTTTTAAATTATATTACTCTAAGCATCCTTCTGAGGTTTCTGAGTGAACATAGTTTACATTTGTCTATAACACAAAATAACAGGGTCAGATAGAAATGAATGTTTCATAGATAGAAACTGTCAAACTGTTTTCCAAAGTGGCTGTTTCTTTTTGCATTCCTACCAACAGTATATGAGAATGTTAGTGTTCCCTCCCCGTGCTTCCAGATAGGGGGTTATGGGTTACAGGAGCATCTCTGGGCAGCTTCAGTATCTCTCTTCAATTTGCATCAATAACAAAATGGTGGACACCTTCCAATGTGTTTACTTACCACCTGAACACTGCCTCTAGAGAGCCTGCTCAACTCTTTGCCTTATAAACTAAACATGGTGAGAACAGGGGTGTGGTTCTGTGGACAAACACTCTCTCTCTCTCTCTCTCTCTCTCTCTCTCTCTCTCTCTCTCTCCACACACACACACACACACACACACACACACACACACATCTCCAAAGCCAGGTAGTCTGGTTACTCACTGTTGAGTTTTGAGACTTTGTATAGTCTGGCTATAAATCCTGTGCCATATATTTGATTTGCAGATATTTTCTCTTCATATAGTGCTCCTTAACATATCTTCTCAAGTATAAGCTTTTCCCTGGCTTAAATCTTTTACCATAACCTTTCATGGAATGTTAGGCATGGCATAAGTAAGTACATTGTAAGACAAAAAACATGGCATTATGATAAAGACAGGGTTTTCAGGACAGTCTGCCAGGGTAAGGCTTCAACTAAGATTCAAACCGCAAGTGTCCGGAGAGAAGAGCATCAAGGAGAGAGAAGGAAGTAAGCAAAAGCCCCAAGCTGGGGAAGCAAAGCAAGACAAGGCAGGCCATCCAGGCTGGGGCTCAGGGAGGGGGCAGGACAGCGGTGAGAAAATACCGCAGAGGCAGAGGCAGAGCCTCTTACTCTCTTCCCTGGAGCAGTCTGAAGGTGAAGAGTGTATCTGGCTACTAGAAAAAAATCAGTGATGGCGGCTGCCAGAGATCCCTCCCATAATCAGCCACCAAAATAAACACTATAGCATATGCCAGCAAGATAATGCTGAAAGGGACCTGATATAGCTGTCTTGTGGGAGGCTATACCAGTGCCTGGTAAACACAGAAGTGGATGCTCACAGTTAGCTATTAGTTGGAACACAGGACTCCCAAGGAAGGAGCTAGA
>LR753362.1:397562-554060 GCA_902729485.2 Mus minutoides | reverse complement strand
ATGGGAGGGGGTGGGTGGGGGAGCAGGGCGGGGACGCGGGAGGGTAAGGGAAAATCTCTGGATAACATGTGAAATGTAAAGGAAGAAAATATCTAATAAAGAGGAAAAAAAAAATCATTGGAGGCAAACATGAACCAACCAGTCAGGAGAGAACTACACATGGTGTTGTTGTCAACTAAAGCAAAGGGAGCCAAGGTGGGTCTTGTTGCTAAAGTCAGAAAGACTCACAATGGACTGATTTTAGTGTGAGGTCTGAGAGTGACCTCTAGAATTTGAGGTCAAGCCCTAGAATGAGCCATCGTGCAGTTTACTGTGATGGAAAGGAACTGGCGAGAGGAGTGAAGAGTCACGAGTTTCACTTGGGACACATTGAATTTGAAATGCCTAACGTACATCCCAACAGAGATTTCTAGACAATGGTTGGAACACAAAGGACAGCCTGGGAAAGAGAGATAAACATGAGAGCTAGAAGCATGTCCATGCTGAAGAAAGGGCTCGTTCTGACACACCAACAATGGAAAACATGACATACCCCAGAAGCCATTTCACATGTCTCCCCACACCCCTCCTGCCCCTGGACTGTCAACCCTGCCAGCGCACCCACCATGCCCCTTTCCTAACTGTGCCTAACAAATCTTGGCAACACAAATTCACTCAGGCTTGGCAACAGAACACGTAAAGGTGCTCAAGATAATCTGACCAGGATACTAGAGCATCTTTCTCAACATTGAGCATTATTGAAAGGAAAAACAGACACTACCTAAGCAATGCCTTGGAGCACTGGGCTGTTCCTAGGAGACGACCTATCAAAGACCTCTGAAATCACTCCTGCAGTTTCCCAAACATGTTTGGGAATTACAGCAACATATTTATATAGGAACACATAAAACTCTGCAGGAAGTCACAACAAGGTCACCTTGGTTATCTGGAAAGTGAAAACCGGCAACTAACCATTATATACATAATGGCAAACTGAAGAATAAATTGACTCCAGTTCCTCTTTAACAAATGAACACACACACACACACTACACACACACACACACACACACACACACACACACACACACACACACAAACAAACAGTGGTTTATAAGCATCCTTATGAGCTTAATATTTTAAGTATATAGCATTAACTTTTCTATTAAAGGTATTATTTCAAAATGCCAGGTACCTCTGCTCTCTGTTTACAGCCAAGATACTCTCTATCACTGCACATCCAGGCGCTCCCCCACAGCCTGCAGCTGACCTGCACTAGGTGGAGCAGTGTTACTGGTTCTGCAGTAGGCTGCAAGTAAACAACCATGTCGCTTTTATGCAAAAAACTTTAAAATGAGTCTCAAAGTCCAGTATCTCCATGTTCTGCATGTGCAGTCAGCTGTAAGCTAGCGGAGACTCCATCATACTAGGTCCATAGAGACCACTGAGTACATGATCTATCTTAGATGTTTGTTTAATGTCAATAGGAAATAAATTTTTCTTATGCTGTGTTACTAAGATGTTTTTCTTAATGTTATGAACCATACCTTAGGCCAACCCTCTACATAAGTCTTTATTATTTAAAATCATGCCCACAAGAATGAGCAGCCTGAAGAAGAAATTAGTTCGAAGATTAATTTGTCTTCAAGGACGCATGTGACCCTGCACAAAGCAGAGCCTAGTTTACCAGGGTGACTATCAGCAAAGACTAACTTCTCTATGGTAGAGGTCAGCATGTGGCCACGGGCTGCATACGTGAATGTCACTCGCTAAATGGATGCACCGTGGGTAGAGCGGTGTGCAGTTACGTGGTCGTTGCACTGGCTCATCTTTAGAAGGTCACTCCAAGCAAGCTTAAGATGCATCCAAAAGCCTAACAAAATGGGGGATCACTGCTGCTACTCCTTTCAGGAGTTAACATGTCTGTCTACTCACAACACACATGTTAACAGACCTTCCCACTATAACCCGAGCCTGCTATGGACCAGCCTCTAAACCCTCTGCATTACATACCACAAACGATCTTGTTTCCCCCAAGTTTCCACATGCATTTAAGCTTTGTGGTGTTCTTCCTTCTCAAAAATGACAACAGTCAACCAACAGCTGGATCCAAGAGATGGTAAAGCCAGACTGCCCTTCTGCCGCTGCTCTGGCAGCTGACAGCACACTGCTATTTGGTTTTTGGTTGGTAACATTAGTCTGAACATCACTATGCATGCTGCAGTTGTGTATTTATTTCCCCTTTCCGAGAGGAGAGGAGACATTTACTAGTGTAATATAAGAACAATGGGGCACTCTAAACAGCTAGCGAGTGTCTAATAACTAGAAGGACATGATCCTCAGGTACCACGTGGACATCCAGAAACTGGCAGGATTTGTTTCAGCCAGATTTTTTAAAAAATATCATTTCAGTCAGATTTTAAAAAAAATTGTTGTCAAAAAATTGACAGTCTTTAATTTGTGTCACCTAACTACAAGATAATTAGTTTTTTGCTTCCAGAAATCATCTTACTTGTGCAGATTAGGACCTCAGTCTCATATCCCCGCCCCCTAAAGGAGGGGAATAATAAGGCAAAGTTTGATGGGCACAGGCCTCTATGGCTCCAGGGTGAAAGCCTCAGGCCCTCAAAAAATCTCCTCCAGGCTGATTAACCTCTGAGCTTCATAGTGCTTTCCCCTAAGGAAAGCCAAGTCCTTGGGGGTTTTACAGATCCATTGGCTTTTCACTGCCCAAGCTGAAGATGCTGAGCTCCATACTGTGAGCATCTCTGCTGAGCCATCTCCTTGGTCACCTGGGGACACTCCTGACCAACCTCTCACTCCCCACCTTTGCTTCAAATGCACAGTGCTTTCTAGACAGTGCCTATTTTAGAGTATCTGACACTTCAGAGAAAAGAACCACAAGGCATTTTAACCAATTCACTTGAGGCTTGGCCATGTTGCTGTATCATTTTCCCTATTGGCAAACATTACAGGTTGAGTCTTTGTCTTCTGAAAGATTTCAGATGTGAGAGATTCTGGAATTCTTGAGTGTGTGCAGAAACTATATCAATTAGGCATCCATAATTAAAATAATACAAATCACTCTTCTCAGATGTCATGCCTATGCTGACAACGCTCTGGATTTCAGACTGTGGATTTTCAGGTAGGAGGTGCTCTGCCTGGCATGTGATTTCTATCATGGCTTGTCTCCATCCCTCTGCAGTAGGAATCTGTTTCCAGCTGGGGTAGTAACACTGGAGATGCTGTGAGCGTGTGTGCAAATCTTTATAAGGATGTATGCTTGTTCTCCCAGATAAACCCGTAGGAGTATAGCAGCTCTGTCTTTAAGGACATGCATGCCTGCTTGCTTATTTATTTATTTATTTATTTGTTTATTTATTTATTTATTTTTGGTTTTTCGAGACAGGGTTTCTCTGTATAGCCCTGGCTGTCCTTGATCTCACTTTGTAGACCAGGCTGGCCTCGAACTCAGAAATCCGCCTGCCTCTGCCTCCCAAGTGCTGGGATTAAAGTTGTGCGCCACCACGCCCAGCTAAAAAGTATTTTTAAAGGAGCTAAAGGTTTTATATTTTGATGAAGTCCAGTGTGGTAATTTTTCCGATGTATGAATGATGCCTTAAGTGCTGTGTCTATAAACTTGACTCAAGCCTTTCTCTTAAGTCTCATTCTTTCTCAGAAGGTTTATAATTTTAGAGTCTATATTTAGATCAGTGGTCCATTTTGAGATAATTTCTGTCTGGAAAAGAGTTGAATTTGGTGAAAAAAAATTTCCATTTTTCTACTGAAATGCCTCCCACCTCTGGAACCAGCTGTTCATGTGATGGGGATCTACTTCTAGGCCCTCTGTTGTGTCCTGTTAGCTTTTATGATTCCAATATACAGGTTTAATAAAGTAGACCTATAATAAATCAAAGTCAAGCAGTGTGAAGTCACCAATTCTTTTCTTTCTTCAAAGTTGTTTTGACTAATTTAGTGTGTGTGTGTGTGTGTGTGTGTGTGTGTGTGTGTGTGTGTGTTTGCATATATTTTAAACCAGCTTTTCCTTTTTTTCAAAATACCTTTGAAGATTGCTCTTAGGACCCTATTTAATCTACAGATAAATTTGCAGAGAGCAGGCACTCTAACAAGTGAGCCTTAGGATCTGCAGACACAGTCTACCTCACTCCTTCTGCATTCTGGATCTTAGGATTGTTGTTTGTTTTCTGATTCTCAGTTTCTTATACAGCTTTGGTCATTTTTTTTATTTGTTGAATTTTGGCTTTTATTGGTACAATGCTTAAGTGGTATTTTTAAAAGTTCATTTACTGATTTATATTCTGCAGCCCTGTTAAACTCATTTATTTATTACAGTTAACTGTTTTGCAGATTCTATTGTTCTATACACATGGTTAAGTTACTTTTTCTTACTTCAGTGATAAATCACCACGACACAAGCACCTTACAGAAGGATGAGTTGATTTGAGCTTACAGTTCCAGAGAGAGAAGGGTCTGCCATAACTGGGAAGCACACAGAAAACCACAGACAGGAAGCATGGAAGAAACTGGAGACACCCTGTGGTTCTGGAAATTCAAAGTCCAATGCAAGGACTTCTTCTAGCAGGGTCACACCTAAACTACTACACCAACTGGGGTACAAGGATCCAAAACTAGAGCCTATGGGGCTATCCTCATTAAACCATCACCGTGAGGTATGAGAAATATCTTTCTACTTTTCCAGTGTGGGTGCTTTTTAAATTTAACTATCTATCTACTACTACATTCCTTCCTTCCTTTCTTTTTTCTTTCTCTTTTTCTCTTTTTTTTTGTTTTTTTGTTTTGTTTTTGTTTTGTTTTTTTGAGATAGGGTTTCTCTGTGTAGCCCTGGCTGTCCTGGAACTCACTTTGTAGACCAGGCTGGCCTCAGCCTCCCAAGTGCTGGGATTAAAGGCATACACCACCACTGCCCAACTTAAATTTATCTTTCTTATACCAGCTAGAATTTCCAGTATAATGCCAGCTGGAGGCAAGAATGGCTTATTCTGACCTTCCGAGGAAGCTGTTTAATCCTTCATAGTGGATATTGTTAGCTGTTGTAAGAAGTTTGTAGGTTTTCTTTTTTGTTTTCTTTAGTTGCTTATTGGAATGGATGCTGACTTTTATAAAATTGTTTCTGCTTTTATTGGGATGACTACACAGCCATTAGTGTGTGTGATGGACTTGACTGTGCCCCCTTCAAACTCATGAACTGCAAGTGCAAAACTCAAGATCTTAGTACACAGCAGCGGTACATGAAGATGGAGCCTTTAGTGAAGTGAGTGAGTAAAAATGGGGGTGTTCAGTAAGAGGAGGTGAGTGACCCTGGCAGCTGCTCAGAGGAGAGTCCTACAAAGAAAGGCCTTAGGAGACATCACTTGCCCATGCTCACTCAGAACTCCTAGCCTTCAGCTATCTATCTGTAATGTCATGTTATTGCGGCCCCTACAAACAAATACTGCTAGCTAATGTGCTAAGTAAGGTACATGCGTCGATTTTTAAGGTCACATTACTCTTGGAGCCTAGGAGGAAAGAAACCCATGGGACCTTGATAAACTGTCCTTATGACTTATCAGATTGAATTTTATCTCATGAAGGATACCAGTCTGTCTTTTTCTTTCTACATAGTAACTTTCTGCTTTTGATAGAGGGTAATGTTACTTTAAAACAGTATATGGAAATACTGCTCTACGTTTTCTTCTAGAAGAGTATGTACAGGTATAGAGTTGGCATCGTTTCTTAGTAGAAAGAAATATTTGTACAACTCAGCAGTGAGGCCGTCAGAGCCTGGAGCTTCTATGTCAGAATGCTTTTAGTTTTATATTCAATTTCACTAACCAACAGAGCTACTATTTATCTCTTCCTGGGTGACTTAAGTACTTTTTGTCTTTCAATAAATTTGAAATAAATTACATCCAATTATTATTGGCTGGCATGAAGTTGTTTGTAGTGCTTTATTTTTCTTTCAATGTATGTACACTTATTTATATCCACCTCTCTAAAGGTGCCTGGAGCTCTCCACTTCCTTTCCTTAATGATGGGCTTTAAAAAGAAAAGTTTTTTCTTATTGTTTGCTTATAGTCTTGAACTAGAGCTTCAAAATGTATTGTTATAGGTAGCTTCAAAATGTATTGCTATAGGTACAAAACATTTACAAAAAAACATAGATAAATATCTAGAGAGTGTACTCTACTAATAGCTTACAAAGACAACTTCTCTTTACTATCTTAGAACTTGCTATGTAGACCAGGCTGGCCTCCAACTCATAGAGATCTGCCTGCCTCTACCTCCCGAGTGCTGGGATTAAAGATACATTCCAGCTTACTATTTTAAAGCATAACTCAAAGTAAAGCCAAGTAGAGAGTAGCACAGTGCTAATACCCAAAGAAAAATGGGCGCTCAGGCGCTCGGGGTGAGCAGAGATGGAGGGAGTGGGGAGGTGGGGGTGGGAAGGCTGAGGGTCCTAATGTCGATTATGAAAAACAATGACAGCTATAGAAAGAATCTTATCTCTTTAGCTTTGTGTCCTTGTCCTTGGTTTTCCCACACGCATCCTGGCAAGAGGTCCCTAACATGTATGTGAACAAACATAGCATTAGTCACCTGTTTCTGAACATATGCTGGGTCAACAACTCTGCATACAAATCTCATTAATAAATCCAATGTAAAAGTCTCAGAAATGGTCTCTGTGTGCATCAGGGAACAATACTAATTTAGATGTTAGCAGCAAATACTATGAGCCATTTAACTCCACCCACAGATAGAAGAAATACTGTAAGTAGTTTAGCTCCACCCACAGATACAAGTAATCTCTTCACAATTTCCATATTTAGCTACAGCACCACCTTCTGTGGTCAGCCAGAAGCCTACCCTACTGTACAGGAGACCACACCTACAGTCACCTCCACTGCCACCCAAACAAGGCAACTTGGAGTTTTTGCTGGCATTTGGGCCTAGCATGTCCCAAAATATCAACTCATCAAAAAGAAGTGTTTCCTCTCATCCTGACTTTGATTCTGGCTCCAGAATTTTCCTACATTACCCTTGGATGCCTTTACCTTTCCCTCTCTACCCTCATCCAGCTGACCATAACTGCTCAGTAAGCAGGTGCTTCTCTAAGATGCCTTAGGAATCTGATCCTTTACATGTACACAGATGCACCATCAGGTGGCATTTGCTAAGGCACACGTATAAAGCAGACCTTGGTTTTCTATCCATCATTTAAAACACACTTCTGGATTCTGCTCTCCCATTCCCTCCCTCACTCCACACTGCATTCTTCCTGGCTTTGAGAACATCTTTGGAAGCTGTCTTGCCTGGGCCATTTCCTAGCTTTCAGGCCTCACGATCAGCTGTCACGCTAGCTCTACTCCCATTGGCATGGCACAGTCCAAGCCCATCTGGATATCAACCTTCTTCCCTACTGCCCACGTCATACGTAACGTGTTACAGTCGACAGAGCGCTTCCCATTTCCTGATGATGCTCCTTCCCTCCCGTTACTTTTGCCAAAAACATGTTTATTTGCCTCTTCTGCCTAAATGTATGCAGCGCATCTTCCAAGACAGGGTGTAAATACATTTTTGGAAGCTTCCTCTTACTGTCACTGTAAACATGAGCTTTCTGCCTCTCAAAGTCTGGAATACCCACTACTTTTGTGCCCACAACCCAGCTTTTGCTTGGATGACTTTGCATCTGTCGACTTCAGAGGCCACCTGAAGGCAAGAACCATGTCCTGTTCTCCTTTGTAGCTCTCAGGCTTTCTCTCAGGGTGCTTTACTATCCCACTCAAAACAGAGTAGACCCCTGACTCTCCACGAACACTAGAACATTCAGTCAATTCGATAACCACAACCACATGCAACCTACAAGTAAAAATACAGTATCTATACTACTCAGAGACCCTTGACTCTTCTCAGCAAAGCTTCTTTCAGTTGTCCCTCCCAACTAAAACATGGAACTTTTTCTAATCATGTATGGACAGCAATCCCAACAGAATGGATTCGGGGACTGTGGAGAGGTGACGGAGCTGTCCCTTCATAAGAAGCTGAAGAGAAATGAGGGTGGAGGCTACTCAGAAATGCACAAGTGACCAGCAGTCCTGAGACAACAGCAACCGATGGCCCATCATTTGCCTCTCAAGGGCATTTCCTGTTTCCAGAGGGTCTCTGGCATCTGCTTATCCACGCATCCTGAGGACGGCACAGAAGGAAGGCCAGTGTGTTTAAGGAGTCTGCTCTGAAAAGACTTTCGCGCTTGTGGCCTTAAAGCCTCACCATCCTTTGAGAGATTCTTCTGGAAGATCATTAACAGGAGATATTATCATTTCAATAGAACCATTTTAATTTGGACCACACTAATGGTCAATTTTCATTTCCACATATATCACCTCTGTTCCAGAGCCTATTCTGTCTATGTAACCAAGTCTCACAGCCAGCATCATTCATTACAATCTATTCTTTCCATCTTGATAGTTGGAAGCCACACAGAACTCTCTAACACAAAACTGCCCATGTGTATAAAAATTAGCAATTACCTCAAAATTTTACAAATGGCAGGTACTATCCTGTAGCTGGCACTCTTCTACCCAACACCAGACATGCCCACAGAAAAGAAAGAAGAGTGGGAGACATATTCGGTGAATAGTAAACTTCAATCCTTATTAAAGACATAAATACATTTTGTTGCTAGTAATCTTTAGGGTCTCTGCAAACAGTAAGCTTTGCAGTTATTAAATGGGCTTTGTTCTCTTTTCTATAAGAACAAGGAAAAACAACCAAAGAGGAAAGGAAATAAAGCAGGTAGCCCAGGCATGAGAATCCATTTCCAACCCATTGTGGCTCAGTACAGTGTTGTAACACCAGGCCAGGCCTAATGAACACAGCCATGATCCAGGTCACAGGAAGCCCGCCTGAGAAAAAGGCCATGCTGAAGATGGGGTGAGTTATAGCTCCTGTATCTGAATATACTGCTGAGTCTGATTATCAAATGTGGAGCAGGGTCTTCCGGATTGACTGCCACCATAGGAAAGACACCCACTTGGAGACCTTTAGTGTTCAGATTTCATTCCTCTGTCCCAGTCCATGCAGGCCAGCTCTTGGAACACTCCATCATTTTATCATGATCATGTGTGATGTTTCTAAATGATACCATCACCAAAGAAAGACACGGAAGAGTATGTGGGGAGGGCAGTGTAAGCAGAATGAGCTACGGCAATCTTGTGACCTCAGAGAGGTGAGGCTGATAGCCTCCTGCCTCTGGTTCAGGCCAAGGAAGATGCCTGTGAGTACCAACCGGAGAGTGCCACTGAGGAGGCCTGACCAGTCACCCTAACTGAGAACTCCTCTTCCTCCTCGGTGTGCTCTACTGGAAGTGGGAAATCAGAACGACCAGTCTCCCAAGACTCCTCGGTGTTACACTAACATTCTCGGAAGGTTTTTCTTGTTTCTTCTTTGTTTTCAGTCTTCACAGACAATGGCTTTTCTAGCACTGGAGAATGACATGGATACAGGAAGGCAGAAGGTACCATCACTTCACTGTTTTTGAGGCAAACCTGATAGCCTTAGTTTCCTGTAAATAATGTTCCATTGCTTATTCAGACAGTGTCTAACTCACTGTGTAGCCCAGGAAAGCTCTGGGTACTCCTACTTGATTCTTCCCAATGCAGGGATTACACACTGGTATCCTCATGTCTACCAGCTCAGTGACCTGAACAAGCTGTGCAATACATGACCAGGGCCACACATCAAATTACACCCTTGTAACGAATGCATAACGGCAGAGCTTGGGCGGTTTAGCCATCAACTCCAACCTGTTTCCAGTTGGTCGACAAGTAGCCAGTTGTACTTCTACATAGAGATAAGGTCCAGAGTTTGCTTCCCTGAGGGAATCTGCCCTCTGAGAGCTGTGAACAACCTGTCCTGTGAGAACCCGGAGTGACTCACTTCTACTGAGAGACAGAAAAGAAGCCAGACGTGAGCACAGGCAGCCAGTCAATCAAACAATCAGCTGATCAAAACAAGCCCAACATTGAACCTCCCACGCTCTAAACTATCACCCCAGCAATGGACACCCAGAGGAAGAAACCAAAATGTCTTGTCTTGAAATTATGTTTCCACATTACTAAAAAGAAGATCCAACTTTTGTTACCTCTTGCCTAATTAATAAATAGTTTTGAAGCAATGGTTATTAAAGCAATAAGGAGGCCTTTTTTTAGCTGAATATATTTGCAGTTTCAATCCTCTACAAAGCAGTTAGAAGTCAGGGGAGCATGGCAAACAACAGTGCTTCCTGAACATTCTGTAAGACACTACTTAGTCTTTGTGGAAAACGTATGCTACGTAGATTTCTGCAAAGTGGCCTGAACATTCCATAAATCCCATCCTGCAGGGATTTCATTACTCTACAGTCTTTCTGCCTTACTTGTGTTCCCAACCCCCTAAATATATGCTGCAATACCAACATTTCCATAGACAAAGCACAGCACACCAATAAAACACAATGCTGTTTACATACAGTGCAAATATACAACATATTTTTAGCATAGGTTATGAGCAATATTTTTAGATGGATGGAGCCTGCAGTGATATTAGTAACAAACTTCTACTGTAAATT
Source organism: Mus minutoides (assembly GCA_902729485.2). Taxonomy (NCBI): domain Eukaryota; kingdom Metazoa; phylum Chordata; class Mammalia; order Rodentia; family Muridae; genus Mus; species Mus minutoides. The sequence continues at coordinate 543,455 of LR753362.1, read as the reverse complement.
AGTGGTCTAAATAGAAATTTATGTACCATAAACCCCAGCATGAAACAATAAGTTAGAAATATTTAAATAACATTTTACAGTGAGTGTAACTGTGTTGGGCTGGCTGGTACGGAAAGGAGATGAGGGCACTGTCCAAGAATGGCACCCAGACAGGAGGAGAGAGTAACTGTGTTGGGCTGGCAGTGTCCGAGAACAGCACCCAGGCAGCACGAGGTAAGCCTGTGGCTTCCATAGACTGCTGGGAAAAACTCAGTGTGAGCTTCAGACTGCATCTTACTAATGAGCCAAAGGTAGCCTCCATCAGGAAACACACAAGTCCACAGTTCAAGCGTTCTCACTACTACTAACATGAGGCCAAAAGCCACCCACGAGAGCCAAGGCTTCCCCACGGCCTTTCAGTCATCTCCCTAAACCTGCCGGGCTGCCGGGCTGCCGGGTGAGCACCGGAGCCCACACCGTCCCGGTTTTCTCAATCACAGTCCTGCGCAGACACAATCAAGCCCATTCTTACATTACTCACACTTCAAAGAGAAGAGGAGATGTCTATTATTTCTCGGGGAAAACCAGTTTCCAATTCATTTATTTCTCCAAGTCTGTAAAGAGCTTAGACTTCAAGCCCTGCACCCCAACCCAAACCTGCAAGCTGGATGCTGGGGCGGCTGAGGAAGAAATATGCCACCTTGTGTTTCCCCTCCAAATGTAACAAGGAGACATCAGGACTTCCGGAATGCAGATGGCAGAATGTCATATCTTCAACAAAAGGGAAATGGTGGCTTTATCCTTTCTGTTTATTTGAGATTCAAAAGGACCAATGCAATGTTCTTTTTTAATGGCTTGTTGAACCTGAAAACTTAAAAATTCTCAGATTCATCAATAATGTTCCATTATAAATAAGATGAACAACAGAAATTGTTCATTTGCTAAGACAAGATTGGTACTGCATTCTAGACTATTTTCCAGTGGGTCATTCAACTTTCAACTTAAATGTCACGTGTCCTGAGACTGTATCTTCATTTCGCTCCTTTCCCAACTGTCTTAGACAGATTCTGTCAGTGACATCATTATCCACCAACTGTCTCACATTCTTATCCGTCATCATGGCTGATCTCTTCTCAGGGCTGAGCAGAGCTTGAGGGATCTGAATGAAGCTGCCAGATGAGGTGACAGCAAGTAAGAGAACCAGGTAGGAAGGTCTCTGCAGTTCAGGACAGACGAGAACCCAGGTAGGAAAGGTCTCTGTGCAGTTCAGGACAGACGAGAACCCAGGTAGGAAGGTCTCTGTGCAGTTCAGGACAGATGAGAACCCAGGTAGAAAAGGTCTCTGTGCAGTTCAGGATGTACGTGCAGGGTCACAGGGCAAAAGACAATGGCTCTATTCAGGGCTAGGCTTTGATTTCATACTCCCGATTCTCCAGGCACACTCAGATATAAGGTTGAGTTTACATTAAACATTGAATACCCTAATCACGCGCAGCAAATGGAGCAAAGAACCTGGCACACTCCTGTAACATCAGCACTTGGAGCAGAATGAAGAGCAAAGCTGTCCAGGGAGACAGAGTGAGACTGTCCCAATCTATCAGCCATCCTATAAATCAATCAGGCCAGCGAGACCACTCAACAGGTAAAAGCACTTGCCACCAGCCCTATAAAACCCAAAGCCAATCTCTGGAACCCACAAGGGAGACAGAACAGATTCCTAAGAGTTAACCTGAGCCACATGCTTAATGGAATTTTATGAACACACACATGTGCATAAATGAGTAAAGGAGAAATAAATAAACTATAGAACTATTACTGGCATTGTTGTAATGGTTCTAGAAATACCTGGCAAAGACCTAAGTGACAGAAGATGTCCTTATTCCTAGGTTCTATCTCCATGAATGAATAAAACCACAAGTCACTCGACTGTCCTGCCCGTCTCAGGAAGAGGCATGTTCCAGTTTCTTTCTTAAAGGTAAAAAGACACTGACCTTCTAAGGCCCAAGCTCTTAGCCAGCACTACAGAAAATCATGGTACATAATGCTTACAACAAAGTCTTTGACTGCTTGCTTGGGTGCTATGTGAAAACAGAAACGGTAAAACTTGTAAGAATATTCATCACAACAGTATTTACAAAAGCAGAACAGAAAACATTTATATATGTTTCAGTGTAGAAATCAAATTATGGCAGCATTCAATAGAAAGAAATACAAGACTGTCCTCAAAAATGTTTTCAAGAAACAATATGGACGCTGGAGAGATGGCTCAGCAGTTAAGAGCACTGACTGCTCTTCTGAAGGTCCTGAGTTCAAATCCCAGCAACCACATGGTGGATCACAAACATCCGTAAATGAGATCTGACACCCTCTTCTGGTTGTCTGAAGACAGCTACAGTATACTTATTTATAATAAATAACTCTTTAAAAAGAAATAATATAGAAAAAAGAACTACACATCACATACATATAATACAATTTGAAGTTTAATTTTAAAAATTAAAATATACAAACACATATATGACCAAAGTAAAAAAGAAATATGGGAGTAGTAATCTATAAACCATGAGGTTATATTGATTTTACTTTTCAGCATGCGTTTCTATTTTCTAAATTTCTATACTAATACCTTTAAAAGATTTTTACTTTACTTTTATATGCTATGTGCGTGAGTCCTTCTGCCTGTACACAGGGTCTATATGCCACATGCATTAGTACCCAAAGGCCAGAGAGAATGGTGGACCCCCAGAAGTAGAGTTATAGACAGTTGGGTCCTGGGAACCAAACCTGGGTCCTCTAGCAGAACAGCCAGTGATCTTAACTGTTGAGTCATCCTTCCAGCCCCCACATAAAGCTTTTATTATTTCCTAGTACTCACTACATTTAAAAACAAAACAAAGCAAAGCAAAACTTTCAGCTTTCTTCCAGAGCAGACCACCTTTCTTCCTCACAGACCTGCTAGCCCAGCCCTCGGGGTAGCAGGCTGGAGCCGCCTTACCCAACAGTTCTCCTCAGCTCTAGCAAAGCACTTCCCAGACAGAACAGCCTTCTCCCTGCCTTGTGCATCTTTTCTGTCAGTTCAGTATTTGTTCCTTTGATCTGCTCACACAACTAAATACAGGACACTCTCTGTGGCATGTGGTATCTGTAGAAGGAGGAAGCCATTCTGCTACATTCCAGAGTACAGTTCCCAGGGCAACTCAACTGGGATTCTGTGGGTGGCTGCTGTCCCATGGCCACAAGTTCCATATCACTCTGTTCTAAAGCATGCATGGCCATGGCAGAGAAGAGGTCTGGGGACTCAACCCAGGCAGCTCTCTGGGGGTCCTTAGACAGGCTACGGCACGGCTGGGCCAGGCCTGGACAAGTCTGCATCTACACTCAACAGGCTTCCCCACTGGGCCACCGAGCTGACTGTGAGAGACCCCTCCCAAACTCTTGAGAGAATGTGAACTGCCAAGCCATTCTGGAAACGTCCGTCTGATTTCCTAGATGCCCATTTGGCAGGCTGGAGGAAATGTATTTGAGGTTTCTATCAGTTTTCCCTGTATAATGTTGACTATCAGGGTCAGAGCTCCAGTCTTTACCTTCAACACTTTAAACCTGTTCCCAAGCCAGCACAGCACAAAGGCAGAATTGTCTCATTGCAAATCCCTCTAAGGAACAGGAAATTAAAAGCATAATTCAGGGTGCTTGGGATACCACCTCCTTCCTCCCAGCACCTCTGGAAGAACGGATGCAGGCCTGAGTGAAGCCAGGGTATACGCCACGTGCTTACAAATTGGTGGAGGGGATGCTTTGAACAATTCCAGGAAGACATATTAAAGTCACTGGCAAATGATTTTCCTGATAAAGCACTGGGATCCTGGGAGGCGAGGCTGTGACTGGGCTGACAGCTTTGCTTAGAAACACTGCTTCTAAAAAGCAACAATTAGTGATTCGTTTGAATACTGCCCTGCTCTGGTTCCGTCCAAATCCCTGCAGTCTCTGTCACACCATAGTCTCTTACCACGACAAGGAGGGCAAGGAGTCTTTCAAATGAAAATAATACAAATAACAAAGGATCTATTTTACTGTTGTGAACTCTGGCAATTTCCTCTGCATTAAAAAGATAATAAGTGTCAAAGCAGTTATTCTAACACATGACAGCTTTGGAATAGAGACAACAGAGACGGCTCACACACACACACACACTCACTGTGGACACATGGGAAAAGAGCAAACAGTTTCTCTAACAGATTTCTCTGCCTCAATGCCAATATGGCAAATAATCACACGAAAATGTTATTACTCCACCTAATGTTCCCGTGGAGCTTCTAAATAGACATCTTTGTTCACTGATTGACAAACGCACGGGAACAAGGAAAGCAAGGACCCTAGGAGGGGCCCTGGTGGTGCCAAAGCTTAGGTGGGGCCGACACCTGAGCAGTGTGGACTCTGAGATGATTAACAAGAGCTGAGGGCTGAGGCTGCAGACAAGAGATAGCTTTCCTATCTCCAACGCTGAGGCACAGGAGAGGGACACCACAGTCTGCCTCTAATAGGTCAAAGGAGAACAGAAGAGGAGATACAGCATGGGACCTGCAACCCCAGGCGTGTAAGCCAAAGCCCAGGCAGCACACAGCTCAGCTCATGTGCACACGGCTCAGCTCATGAGCACCCGTGGGAAAGATTAGTGTATCCAGAAGGCACACTAACAGACTGAAACAGGAGCTGGGCGTGATGACTTGTGTCTGTAAGGCTGGAGGAGTCCCATAAATTCCAGTCCAGGACAGCACATAGGAAGCTTCAGACCAGACATACAGCCACCGCTACTTGAGCTTGTTTTTAAAATTAATTAATTAATTAATTAAAAATTAAAAACAAGCTGGGCATGGTGGCACACGCCTTTAATCCCAGCACCCAGGAGGCAGAGGCAGGCAGATTTCTGAGTTCGAAGCCAGCCTGGTCTACAAAGTCAGTTCCAGGACAGCCAGGGCTACACAGAGAAACCCTGTCTCGAAAAACCAAAAAAAAAAAAAAAAAAAAATTAAAAATTAAAAACAAAAATGAAATTTCTTAAATAAAATGCTTGTAATAATATACTACTAATATACTATAATGAAATTTAAATTTGGGAATCACTTTGTAGAAACATCCATTTAACATGCCTATATCATATATGAACAGTAGGAAGTGAACCATTACAGTTAGAAGACGTGGGTAAGGACAGGGCTTAGCTAACTGAGAACTGTCTAACATGCATGAAGCCTGGGGTTTCATCCCCATTGTCTGACAGAGGGCCTTGTGACACTCACCTCAAATCCCAGTGGTAGCAGGAGGACCAGGAACTCGAAGTTCAAGGTCATCCTGGTACACAGTAAATTTAAGGCCTGGCTGGGCTATAGGAAATTCTCAACTGTATGTGAGTGGGGGCAAGGTATGTGTGGAGTGGGGGAAGTGTCAGATGCCTAGAATGGTCACCTCAACTAACTTTTGCCTACTACCTATCTTGTGCTAAATGTAATTTCTATGTAAACAGCACACCTGCTTTTCTGTAAGAGCAGATCAGGTCTGTGAGATCACGTTTGCAGGAAGCTGCTCGGAGGGAGCTCTGTGCGAGTTTAGCGAACAAAGCTCTCCTTCTCCAAGTGCTCCAAGCCTTGCTTTACCTTTGTGCTCACACTCCTCAGATAAGACGCACACTGACCACTGCCGACTGTCACATTTCCCCATCGACTGACCAGTATCTGTGTCTGCTGACTGCATTTCCTGTCACCCTCACGTTGTCAGGGGATAAGGAGGAATCTGTGCTAATGACAGCTAAGACCGTGAGGGTGAAAGCAGTCCTAAATGGGGATCACCTTCCTCCGAAGGCTCCACAGGTCTTCTTGGCCAGCTAATGTCTAGACTGCTGACCTGACACTCGGGGTAGGAACGTCAAGGAAACACAACCGTGGCTCTTGGCCGGAGCACTTAGGGTGGTGGACAGCCACTCCAAGTCAAGGCTTCAGGGCAAAGTAAAGTGCTTTATGTTCAGTTATTTCCATGGAGATGAAGTCTTGCCCATCTTGGCCTTGGACTTCGCCCGCCTCAGTCTTCCTCATAGCTGTGACTACAGGTGCACCCTGAAAGAAACCTATGTCTTCAATCTAGTCCCATCTCTCCTTTTAGACCATACAACCTCTCTGATTTCCCAGACTACCTATGTTGCACAGGAAAACTGCCTTATGAGTCTCTGCGAAGACATTGTTACAGGGTTGATTTGGGCTATTCCGACTACGGAGAACACCTACTATAGGGAAAAGGTTGGCAAGTTTTGCTACCAATACCCGGTTGAACAAGTATTTGGAGGAGAGATTGCAAAGAGGATATGTATAGGGGCTGGAGAAATGGCTCAGAGGTTAAGTACACTGGCTGTTTTTCCAGAGGTCCTGAGTTCAATTCCCAGAAGCCACTCACAACCATCTGTAATGGGATCCGATGCCCTCTTCTGGCATTCAGGCACTGTAAACATAAAAAATAAATAAATCTTTTTTCTTTTAAAGAGTACATGTATATGAATGAATATATGTATGTGTGTATGTATAAAACAGTGTTCTTATGAATTTTGCCACCTTTACATTACTGACTTGGAGTCTGTGTTACTGTTGTCATGGTTTAGATGTGACATGGCATCCCTGGCTTATTTGAACCATAGTCCTTAGCCAGTGGTGTGCTGTATACAAGTCTGTGACCTTGGCTGAAGGAAGCAGAGACAGGTCGTGGACGCAGAGCCTGGACGGTTCTCTCTGCTTCCCGACGCATGGAGGCATGAGGCAGCAGCTGGGCCCACTGCCCAGCTCCCACTGCCATGGAGCCCTCCACAGCCTCCCTCACCACCATGGCAGCATGCTCCCACTGCCATGGAGCCCTCCACAGCCTTCCTCACCACGATGGTGGCATGCTCCCCAACATTCAGTCAAAAAACAATCCCTTTCCTTAAGTTGCTCTTAATGGATACTAGATCATAATCACAAGAAAAGTAGCCTGAGAACTGGTACCACAGACTGACAACACTGTGTCCATAAGCCTGACCATATGGTTCTTGGGTCTTCCAGACTGGTCTGTGGGAGATACGTGGAGTCTGGAACCACAGGCTAGAGAAATCATAGAAAGCTGCCAACAAGCATTAGTCAGCCATTGTGGGGAGTATGGAAGACCAGCCTGCTGTCAGAGCAAAGAGTGGCTCCTGAGGTTGGGAGGGGGATGGAGGCTCTGCCATCCATGACACCCTGACCAGGACTATGGCTGCATTCTGCCTGTGTCCAGGAAATCAGCAAGGCTGAAGGCAAGAGGAAAGGACTAACTCTATTGTGAGGTAAAGTTAAGATGGAAGCATGGACACTAAAAGAACAGACACTGAAAGATAGGAAGAATGTACCGTCTGGTGAGGAAAGGATCATAAGTATGACTCTGCAGAAAGCACACATGAGGAGAAAGCAGAGGTAATTGTTGAAGAGATCAGTGCCATTAAGGGCCAACCTAAAGCTTTCAACTGGGAAAATAGAAAGTATGCCTGAGCCTGAGGACAAAAACCTGCCCAGGGGAAGGGCCATAAATTATATTAAATTATACTGTACTTTCATTATAAAGAGAATACTTGAAAAGACAGCATTTGGGAAACCCTGATAGAAAATGGAGACCTGCTTCTCCAAGTTCAGCCCCAAAGGCTGCTATAGGCATAGCTAGGCTTTTCCTTGGCAGCAGGACATGCATCACCCACATGGAGATGGTTTTACAGACATGTGGAACTGAGGGCTACTGGGTTATGGGAGGTTACAGAGCTCCAAACAGACATTGCAGTTAGGTAAGATGTTGGACTGTCTCCATGGCCTACTAGATGGGCTATGCATAGAGTTATGAAGGCAGGACATAAGTTGTGTTGGGGACCCTCAGAATACTGGAGATACCAGAAATTTAGGGCATTCATTAAGATGCAGACATAAGTGTAGTCAGTGCTTGAGAGAAGCCCAAACTGAAGCAGACAGCAGAGTTGGACAAGCAGCCTCTGACTGGAGCCCAGATGATGCAATACAAGGCCCAGATGTCAGACATGGAACTGAAGGCTTTAGTGTTGGCCCTACTGGGCTGGAGTCTCACTTTCCTCCCTGTTTATATTAGGAATCCTTCTATCCCATTTTACTCTGGAAGAATGTAATTTGCTGGGTCTGGAGAGATGACTCAGTGATTAAGAGCACTGAATGCTCTTCTGAAGGTCATGAGTTCAAATTCCAGCAACCACATGGTGGCTTATAACCATCTGTAATGAGATGTGACGCCCTCTTCTGGTGTGTCTGAAGATAGCTACAGTGTACTCATACACATAAAATAAATAAATCTTTAATTAAAAAAAGAATGTAATTTGCTTAGTATTTTATAGATTGTGCTCAGTTTACAGAATACCTTGAGATTTAGAAGAAATTTTGAACTTTGGACTTTTGATCAGGGTTAGAAATGTAAGACTAGGGGGGCTTCTGACATTAAAATGAATACATTTTATATTATGAGATGGCTATGTGCCTATAGAGATGTAAAAGTTCTCTTATAGACTCCTGCTCAGACACGCAGTCTCCTGGCTGGAGGCTCTGGTTGGGAGTTCTGAAACTTTTAGGAGATGGCACCTAGTTAGAGGCCACGGATGCTGAAGGAAGGCTTACAGGCTAGCCCCACCCACTCCTCCCCTGTATCTGCTTTCTCGTCTATCCAGGGTTGAGCGTGCTGATTCACACTCCTGCTGCCACAGCTGAGAGACACTGCCATGCTTTTCCTTGCCACAGCTACTATCTTCCTTTATACCAGGAGCCAAATAAACTCTTCTCAAGTTGATTCTTAGAAGGTCACAAATACACTAAAAGAGGGAAGTAACTAATAAAGCTTAGTGTCTCCATCATCTGACTCATCTGTCGCAGGACTGTAGGTGTTCCCAAGGTTGAAACAGTCTCTCAGTATCACTTAACCACCTCCAGCCTGACTCCTACCTCTTAGAGAATTTCATGGCTATCACTCATTCTTCTACAACTACCCCTCTGCCTTCATGCGCTAGACTGTTCCTGTAGTCACTACTCTTACACTGTCCTGAGAGGCCATCTCTCTTCACAAGGGCTGTGAACAGACATCTCAACACTGAAGGGTAGGGAGCAAGGTGGGGTCTTAGCCTCTGACTGGACTCTGGACTATTTCCCTTTCTTTTGAACTTGGTGTGAATCTATTTCATCAACTACAGCAAAGGTCCAAGACCTCTGTTGTCCTCAAATAGAGGACTGAAAAATCACTCGACAGAGAATGCAGGAAGACTTTTGAAAGTATCAGGCTACTACTACATAAGTGCCAAGTTGACATAGTATGCCCATCAGCCACAATTCCATCTAGCTGTTCTCACATAACAAGACAGAGTCACAGCTCCAGGAGGAGCAGCTCGCTATGTCCCCTTCAGTCTATCTGAGCATGCCATTTTGTTTGAAGCAACACTGGAGAAGCAGTGACAACCGTCAATCACGTCAGCTGTAGATGAGCACAAAATAAGCGTCTGGGGGTCTCAGAAGCTCCCAGACTTCTCTGTAAGCCATTCTGCTATCAAATGGAACTACATAAACAGAACCCAAGCCATAGACTGCAGATTTCCCTGGGCTTATCTGACTGAGATTGTTGTCAGGTATACAATGAAAAAGCCAACGGGGTCTGACACACTGCACAGCAGTGACAAGAGCTGAGACACATGACCCCTGGCCCCCAGTGACTTCCCATTCATACTCAGTTTTAAGACCTTGGCTAGCAGAGCACCGCCCCCGTGCTATTAAGTGGATCTGATAATCCATACAGGATAAGGGGGGAGGGGGCATGCAAAGAAAAGGAAGAAACTACAAAAATCTGTTTTGATGTTGAGAAAACATCACTTTGTTAGACAAACAACAGGAGGTAGTGATATTCACCTTGTTTTCCTTTCTAAAGAGAAACCTCAATGTTTTGCAACATTTTAAAGATGTAGACTAACACTCCTGTTCTGGAGTACATCTGCACGATAGAGCCACTAAGCCACACGGGTGAGTATTACCATTACTGTCCAATTTTATTCTAGAACAAGCATTTTCATCTCAGAATTCAGACTCAGATAAAGGAGCACGAAAACCTTTAAATGAGCGTTCTCTTTTGGGGACTGCTATAGAAAAAGGAGGATGCAGGTGACATTGCAGACTTCCTGAAGCCCCTCACCAGCTGACTCATCTTCCTGTCTATAAACAAAGGAGAAAAGTTTTCCTTCATAGGGTACTTGAGTGGGGAGGGACAGTGGGCATCTCCTGCCTCTGTCACTGCTCAGTAAGGAGGGTCTGTTCCTACCATTCCTGCAGCTCCATGGAGTAAGGCCCTCAGGTGTTCACAGCACTCTGTTTAAGAGCTCTCTCAAAGACGTGAAAGAAGCTGGCAACATCCTGCTGAAGGTCAGGGCTACAGCTCACTGCTACAGCACCTTGTCTAGCACATGCAAGGTCTTAGGTTTCGCCTATAGCACAGTTAGGTAAGTGGGTAGGCCCTGTCATTGGGCACTAGCAACTTGCAGGCTCTACTTGAGTCTATCACTTAAGTTTTGGCATTAAGAGACCCATCAATAATAGACCTGAGGCCCCAGATCCTTTCTGGGCAAAACAGAATAGAACAGAACAGAACAGAGATAAAGTCAGTCCAGAGCAGGTCACTACTCCATCAGATCCTCGTTATGAGAAGAAGTGTACTCTGATACCCATCCAAACAGATGTGTGGCAGTTGCCTGTCCAGTGATAGTTTTAGACACAATGCCGACCCAAGTCCCTGCCCTTCCTCAAGAGGTCATTATGTTGACAGATACAAAGCAGCCATGGCACCAGCTGGGCTCGGCAGAGCAAGGTAAAGGCATGAATGTGTGTCCTGGGAAATGCACTAACAACTGGCACCTCAACAATGAATCCTCTCATACAAATGCTCCCTAAACATGGATGCTAACGCCTTTCCATCTGTAGTAACATCTCACAGGGAATGGAGAAGACAGAGGAAAAGGCCCCTAAAGTCCTAGAGACAGAAAGATCTGCCTTCAACCTGAGGGCACCAATGTCGATGACGTGAAGGGGAAGAGGGTGAAGAAGGGCACACAAACAGGAAGACATGAGTGCACAGACAGACATTTGCAAGCCATACAGGAGCCCATTGTTCTTCACAATGACAATCAGAGTGTCATGTAATTCAGATTAATTCTTTTTCTGAATGAGCACTGTAAGAGATGGGACTTGGCAAGATGGCACAACACAATGCGTGAAGAAACATATTCCCAGCTGAGACCTGGTGAGATGTTAGGTTGTCAGCCTCATGTAAAATAAAATGAGGCCACATGTCATAAAGTGTTTTGAGAAGCAAAAACCTAGGGAAATGAAGGTGTCACTGTAATGAGTGTGGAGAAAATGAACTCTGGAGTGGGCAGTGCAGCTTCCAACCTTCTTCAGCTGATACTCCACAGACCTCAGGGAAGGAGCGAGACGTGATGGAGAGGCCATAGCTACCTCTACCCGCCAATGAGGGTGGGAGCACCATCTGCAGCACCTGGCAGCCAAGAGAGGGAACATGCAGTTAAGAGACACCCCTCCCCCATGCACTAAAAGCAAGCAGGGTTTTGGGGGGCAAGAAGGACCCCATAGCAACAGTGATGACCTGAGGTCACGCAGGAGGAAAAGCTGCTGCATGCCTCTCCTGATACTTACTGCAGGCTGCTTATAACTTACAGTGCATCACACAAGTCTGGAGCACCCACAGAACATTAACTTCAGAGCATGGGTACAAATTACGCTCTTACACCCCACTTCTTTGCCAGGGGCAGCCTGCAACTAAAGAGCTGTGTTTCATTTAGGGTGTGTTGTATTCTACTGAAGAGGAAATGCTCTGTTGTGATTTCTTCAATCTAAGTACAAAGTATTTGGGAAAACACTGCACAATCTCAAATGGAACTTTGTGCAAACCTGTTCTCACTCTGATCTCGACACCAGCCTGCTCAGGACACCTCTCACTAATGTCTACCTTGCTTGAAAATTCTGCTGCCTTAGTTAGGGTTCTACTGCTGTGAAGAGACACCATGGCCAAGGCAACTCGTACAAAGAAAAACTTTTAATTGGGGCTGGCTTACAGTTTCAGAGGTTCAGTCCATTTTCATCATGGTGGGAAGCACGACAGCATCCAGGTAGATCAAGTGGTGGAGAAGGAGCTGAGAGTTGTTTTTTGTTTTGTTTTTGTTTTTGTTGGTTTTTCGAGACAAGGTTTCTCTGAATAGCCCTGGCTGTCCTGGAACTCACTTTGTAGACCAGGCTGGCCTCAAACTCAGAAATCCGCCTGCCTCTGCCTCCTGAGTGCTGGGATTAAAGGTATGTGCTATCACGCCCGGCTAGGAGCTGAGAATTTTACAGGCAACCAGGAAAAGACTCTCTTCTGTAGGCAGCCAGGAGGGGAGCTCTCTTCCACACTGGGGAGCTTGAGCACTAGGAGACTGCAAAGCCAATCTATGCAGTGACATACTTCCCAACAGTGCCACTTCCCATGGGCTAAGCATATTCAAACCACCACACCTACTATTCTCAGTCTCCATGAGCACAGGTCTCCTTTTCCATACACACTTGGCCTGCTTGTTCCTGCACACAGGATGAGCTCCCACGATAACAGCATGCCAGGTAGTAACTGCCCTACTGACAGGATGCAAGATCCCCACTTCTTCCCTAGGGGTCACAACAGGGCCCAGCTTTTACCTTTAGCTACTCCTCAACTCTATAGATCAGTGACAATTTATTTAACTTATGAGAAATCATATTAATTTTTCTAAGTAACACAAATACTTGAATATATTCATGCTCTCAACTCCTTTCCTCCTGTACTGCATGTTTGTGTAACTATTCCATGAGGCCTTTGTACCAGTGTTGGCTGCTTCTAAGACAAAGATGACTGACTGCTCTTGCTGAAGAGATACCTGTTCAGTGGGAAAGACAGATCTGTCAACAGATCAGAACCTGAGACCTTCTCCTGGATAGGGAAAAGAAACTACAGTGTACAAAGACCTCAGTGAAGCAGAAACAGCAGAGCTAGGACCATCATACACTATAAGAAGCAAGAGCACAAGGCCCATAAGCATGGGAGAGATGCTTCCATTTCTGCCTCAACCTACCTGTACATATCCCCAGGGTCCATGTTGGCCTTGTCTCCTCCCACAGAAGAAGTCTGTAACCTCACGACTGTCAAAAGCTGATCCTCCTGAGCTCAAGATGGAGGTCCCCACCCCAGATCAAGGGACCAAGATCCATTTCCTTGCATTATCAAATCTGTCCGGAGGCCATACTGCAACCTGTACACAAATATACCCAAGCATCCTCCTTGACCCTCATGGCCACTCCTCTGCTTCCCTTTGCAGTGATGCTCCTGTCTCTGCATTTAGTGCATCCTGCCTCCTCACAGTCCACGCCCTCTTCCCACAACACCTCCAATAGCTTTTAGTGAGATCACCAACAAGCCCCATTTTACCAGCCAGATGCTCAAATGCTCTCCAGCACCCACCCACAGCCTACTGTCCCATGAAGCAACTCTTTCTCAGCGGCCACTAAAAATCCTACCCTCTCCTTCCAACCTTTGATGGCTCCCTCCCAGGCTCAGTTCTCTTTTCTTCCATGGCTGACTTTTCTCTAAGCCATTCATTCTCATATCAGATCAACATCTGGTGTGAGACACTGACCTCTCAGGAGAACCAAGCTCTCTGATCTCTGCCTAAGATCTTCGCTTGTACCTACCATCATCTGCCACATCTTCAGAAGGAATTGTGTGCCACCAGGGCCTGGAAACCCTGGGTTCCTGTTTATCTGCTCCTCTCTTTTCTAGCCAGACATTTCCCCAGGCTACAGTGTGCCCATCACACAGAGCCCACTTTACCAAAAATACGCACTGCCCAGTCCTTGCCCGCTGTCCAAATGGCTGGAATACTCTTTGAGTATGGTTCACAACTGAGCCAACAGTGGGATAACAACTCACATCTTGGCTCAGCTGACTTTTTTAGAGAGGCCTTCCCTGCCTGCCCTACAAAATGGAGCCACCTGCTGGTTCAGGATCCCACCACAGATTCTGCAAAACATTCCAAGTATGACTTGGAATTCCGAGGGAGGGCCTGCCTGGGTCAAGCCTCGTCCCCTGCAATGTCTGCACCAACTCTACAAGATAGAGCCAGTTTCTGTTCTCCCTCCAGAGACAGAGAGGCGCAGGCTTCAAACACTAACAGATGAAGGCCACACCACTGACAAAGAGACCAAGTCAGAGCTGATGTCAGTGTAAAACGTCTATGTTCTTCTGCTCTGTGTTTAGAAGCAAGTGCCAAAGTCCTAGATAGCATCCTGTCCCGAGGGTGATAGAAGCAGTGCCAAGTCCTAGACCCCGCCTTGTCCTGACGGTGCAGATGCCGAGTTTTCACCCAAGCCTAGGCTGCATAGCAGCCTACCTAAGGCTGCCCGGAAATACCAAAGGGCACACACCAACTTCACACAGTCCTAACTGAGGCAGACCGCCTTTGAGCTTTTTGCAACAAAGGCATTTGAGGGACTGGATAAAGCTACACGCTTTCACGTCCTTACCTAAGTTTGGATCTTACCTAAGTTGTCCTCCCTCATGACAGTCTGAAGACTATCATAAAAGTGTGCAGAAACACCAAGTCTCCCCAGGTCTGATTCAACATGCTGGCCCTCCAAGGTTCTGAACTGAGATCAGTGAACTGTACAAGCAAGAACAACTTCTGCATGCATAAGTAGGCCGTGTAAAGAGCATGGGTCAGAAAGAAGAGAAAGCCCACAAAGCTGCAAGTATTTAGAGCCTGGTCCTTAATCAAGTTTGGTAAGCCCCGGTTTAGATGTTTAAAAAAATGTATGCAAGCCAGGTGGATCTGAATTCAAGGCCAGCCTGATCTACATAGTGAGCTCCAGAGACAGAGGAACCCTATCTCAAAAAAAAAAAAAGAAGAGAGAGAGAGAGAGAGAAATGCTTGTAATAGGGAATAAAATCCATGTTTAGAGAAAGTAACTCCGAAGGGTTTCTACAAAATCCAAGGGAGACAAGACACACAGTCATCATGACACACAGACAACATTTCCAGAATGAGATTTGAAAACCCACCAGGCTTCCCCACCTAGGACAAGTCAGATGGGACAAGTCAGATGCCAGGAGAGAACAGAAGCTAGAGGAGAGGAGAGGAGGCAGAACCACCCCAATCAGTTCCTCAGGACATCTTAGAGACTGCAGCGGCCTCGGGACAATTGTGCAGCCAGACCAGGCCTACTCCTCTGCTGTGTGGCCTCTACCACAGAGACATTCTGCAGTCAGAGGGCTGTTATATGGACAGAAGGCTGCTAGACAGTTTTAAAAGGTCAGACCAAGCCTCAGTGCTGCAAAGACTGTGCAGAGCCAGCACCTCCCTCTGGACAAGAGTACAGTCTCTTTTCTAACAACATCTTGTACAACAAAAGTAGCCTATATTCATTTTAGAAAATTCAGAAATGTAAAATATTTAAAGACTAAGCAGCCCGCACTTAGTGATAAAATGCTTTAACAACTGCCGTGTTTCCTTATGGCATTTTACAAATATGTTGTTTAAAAACTGTAACATTGCACGTTTTAGTATTTTTTCACCTAACACCTCAGCATTTTATGTCACGTAAATTTCCTAGCATTTGTAATGGCATACAATTCTATGATATACTTGTATTGCAATTTTTATAACTAAGTAATCCTTT
The DNA here is from genome assembly GCA_902729485.2 of Mus minutoides. Lineage (NCBI taxonomy): Eukaryota > Metazoa > Chordata > Mammalia > Rodentia > Muridae > Mus > Mus minutoides. Next base: position 527,691 of record LR753362.1, on the reverse strand, counting down.
AAGGACCAGCATACAGTAAGATGGTTTTGCCCTGCCCTGACAAACAATACTGTATTATTCAACATGGTTTTTCTATTTGATGAGCACAAAATGGTTTCTGTGCTTCCCAATGACTTGGCTCTTTCTTGACACAGCTATTTGCAATCCCTCGGCTTCTGCAGAGCCACTGAGTCTGCAAGGCCCTGGTAAACAAAACTAACGCTGCATCAGTCCCTCCCAGAAAACCCGCATGACATCCGCATAGAACTGGGGACATCTTCCCATACACTGCACAGCCTCTCTACTTAACCTGTCATGTCCAGAATAATAGCAACACTATGTGAACAGTTGTACTGTTTAGGGAATAATGACAAGAAAAATAAACCATACATGTTCAATACACATTCAAGTGTTTGTGGTGTGTGTTTATAGATGAATATAGTACATGCACCATATGAGTTTCCTGCTTGTGTGCGCTCTCTCCCGCGCCCCCGCCCCCCAGGGTAATCTCACCAACCTTGGGCTAGGTTGGCAGCCAGTGAACAGTGAGTGAGCACAGCAATCCTGGTGTCTGTTCCACAGCACTGGAAGTATGGGTGTGCACATGAACTTGTGTAGCTTACACAGGTCCCCATGCTAGCCAAGCAAGCACTCACCACTGAGCCGTCTCCCAGCTCACTCTCAAACACACTACTCTCTGAGGCTTTCTGAGACCATGGGCACAGAGCCTGGCTGTGCTTCACAAGCTGCTTCCTGCAGGCCCAGCCCCATTATTACAAGTCCTCTCCCCACTTCTGACAGGTCCACTTCCTTTTTATTATAAAACCCATAGAGCAAAGATTTTCATTATTTTCTATTGTAAATGTTGTATTTCCCCACTCTGCCATAAGCCTTTTTTATTTGTTACTTTTAATTCTAGAAATGTAACATTTCTGTGGGGTCAAGTATTCTGTAATCCCTTTGTTGTCTATAACCTGACCAGGAACAGCCAATGACGACGCAGAGCCACAGAAGGGATGATCTACTGGAGCTGGCTAATGATCTCGTGCCCATCAAACCAAATCCCAGTCCCTGCATTCTGCTAAGCCTTGGAGGCCACGTGGAAAGAAGTGCTGGAGAAATGTTCTCACACAGACCAAGAGACAGGGACCTCCTCCTTCCATGCTTGCTTGCTGAACACTGTTAGCTCCCACTAGCATATACCTTGTCAACCAAATGAAAGGTGTGGCCACTCAAAGGCATGAGCATTCTAAGGCTAACTCATACCTGATATGTGAAAGTGGACTCAGGACTAGTCATTTAGGATACTTAGTCCACAATCAGCAAGGAGCAATGGAGCTGGGAGATGAACATCTGACAGGAGAGACTGTCTCTTGTCCTTTTGATACCCAAGTTACAGAATTCACTTCAAGTAAGCTGATGTGTTGATCTGCTACAGTGGTTCTCAGCCTGTGAGTCATGACCCCTCTGTGGGTTGAACAACCCTTTCACAGAGATTGCATATCATAATTTACATTATAATTTCTAACAGTAGCAAAACTACAGTTATGAAGTAGCAGTGAAATAATTTCAGGGTTGAGGATTACCACAACATGAGGAACTGTATTAAAGGGTCACAGCATTAGGAAAGTTGTGGACCACTGACTAGGTCAGAAGCATCAGAGAACCAATGCTAGCAAAAAGTTCAAGGCTAGTGGCGATGGTTTGTATATTCTTGTACCAGGGAGTGGCACCATCTGGAGGTGTGCCCTTGTTGAAATAGGTGTGACCAGGTTGGAGTAGGTGTGTCACTGTGGGTGTGGGCTTAATACTCTCTTAATACTCTCACCCTAGGTGCCTGGAAGTCAGTCTTCCACTAGCAGCCTTTGGATGAAGACATAGAACTCTCAGCTCTGCCTGTGCCATGCCTGCCTGGATGCTGCCATGCTCCCACCTTGATGATAATGGACTGAACCTCTGAGACTGTAAGCCAGACCCAATTAAATGTTTTTTTTGTTTTGTTTTGTTTTGTTTTGTTTTGTTTTGTTTTTTGGTAAGACTTGCCTTGGTCATGGTGTCTGTTCACAGCAGTAAAACCATAACTAAGACAGAAGTTGGTACCAGTAATAGGGTATTGCTGTGATTGGCCTGACCATGCTTTTATTTGAAAGAATGTGGATTTGGGGACTTTGGATTTGGAATGTTTTAAATGTGGCTTAATGGGTCATCCCATTAAGTAGGAATATGAAAGACTTTGTTGCTGGGAGTAATTTGAACTGTGTTGACCTGGCCCAAAAGATTTCATAGGAGAAGAATTTCAGAATGTGGCATAAAGACTGTTTTTGTGGTATCTTGGTAAAGAATGTGGCTACTTTTTGCCCTTGTCTGAAAAGTCTGCCTGAGACTAAGATGAAGAGACTCAGATTAATTACATTGACAAAGGAAGTTTCAAAAAAGCCCAGCAGAGACTTTATTCTCTGGTTAAGCCTTATGAAGATAAGTTTGATCAAGCATAGCAAGCTTAGAAAGGAAAAATATAAAAACATGGTTCGAGTATTATATGGGTACCAGGAAGTGAAATGGAGCAAAATCCTCTGTTCTAGTAGATAACAGATTAAGGGAGTGGGACCTTGGGGCAAGATCCTACCCAGCTAAATTTAGATCCAGGCATGGTGGTGTACACCTTTAATCCCAGGAGACAAGCATGCTGATCTCTGCGTTCAAAGTCAATCTACAGACCAAGAATCAGGATAGCCAAGCTTAGGCAGTGAAGAAATCCTTCATAAACATAAAGCCAGTGATAATGTAATAGTAGAAGGGGATCATGTTCTAGTTCCTGCAAGCAGCAGTAAAATTCCTTCACTGTTTATTTTGTTGTGGATAACATGGGAAAAGAATGACCAGATCTCATTTAGAGGAAAACCCACACAGAGAACAGCCAAAGGCAACGTGTAAGGCAGAGAGGAACAAAGGCCAGACCAGAGACCCCACCAGGACTCCAGTATCTGTTTCCATTCAGTAGGTGGGCGGGCACCTTTTACAGGAGGAAGATGGTGGGAGGGCCGACAGTTACAGGAGCAGAAGACTGGAGCTATGCCCTCCATTTCCTGCAGTAAAAGGGGGCTGACACGTCCACCCACTAAGACAGTGTGTGCAAGAATCAAATGCAGAGAAGAGCTCCAGGAGCAAAGGAGGGAGGTGACATAATTTAAAGCCTACATCACTCTTCAGCAGCCTCCTTCTAAAGTGCTCCTCAGCTTCTACCAGAGAGCCAGCATACTTTGGTTCAATTATCTGTGGCGCCGGACAATGATACTATGTGGGAGGTTATTTTGTGGGAGAGCTTGTGTATGCACATGTACACAAACACGCAGCACACACAAGCAATGCAATACTTATAGTATGGTAAGGAAAATTACAATGTACACAAAAATGAATTCATTAAAAACCCGTTAACGCTCAGTGTGCTGAAAGACTGCATTTTCCATACAAAATCACCTTTTCAAGCTTTCCATTTAAAATTTCATTCCCAAGATAGTGCACATAAAAATTACAATGATATAAAAGTATAATAAACAATTGATGAACCCTGTTTATAGGATTTTGGAAAACCTAAACAATTTAAATGCAGAATTTTATCTAAAAATAAGGAGATATTTATGTACTTTAACGCTTAAAATTTCTTCCAATTATGAACAAAATCTCCAGAGTTTAGGAAAGTAAGAAAGTTTGTTTCGAGCTAACAATTGTTTTGAGAGAAGGTTATTCATCAACACTTACAGGGAGCAAAAGTTTCTTTCTCCAGCACCTGCAGAAGCAGTGTTTACTGAGAAAGAATGACTTGTGTCTACAGACAGAGGGCTGTAATGGGCAGTTTTGATGGAACACATCACAGCAGTGCAAGCCAGCTGCCACAAACCTGTCGTCTGATTTTGACTTGGACTCGTCTGGTTTCTGAGAGCAGCCAGAGCTGCTGGAGAAGTGCAGGGCTTCTGCTTTGCTGACTACTGAGACTCAGTGGTGGCAGGGGCTGGGCTCACAGGGTCCTCCAGCAAGATGCCTGAGGAAAGAGAGTTCTCCCTTGCAGGTGCCAGGATAAGGGCTGTCACACAAGGAGTTCCTCCTTCTCTCTGTTTAAATACTGAGAGTAATCTTCATTTAGGAAGAACAGTACTATGAACCTCCTTCACTGAAAGAATGAGTTCTAGCAGAAAAGGATCTCCAGTTAACTAGTGTAGCCATTGTTACACTGCACGCAAATTAAAAATAAAAACAGAGTGAGGATGGGGGGGAAGGGACAGGGCTGAGGACAGCATTGACTTGTGCCAGCAGCCTGGGCTTGAAGGAAGCCTCTCTATAGTCTGATCATGTAATGAAACTGCTTTAGTGGTTTTTGCTATAATTAGTCACATTAATTAATGCTAAAAAACAATGTTAACAGTATATTATTTTCATCTAGTTAAATAAAGGATTATACACATTTGTGTAAATTACACAGCATTAAACATTTAAATAACTTGAAATGAAGCCATTACTGTCATTCAAACAAGTTCCCACAGCTAAAGGCTGAATGTTAAGTATGAACGGATTCAGTATTACAAGAATATAAATCCTTTATCTTTGAAGAAAAATGAGATTTGATGACTTCGCCCTTGGAAAAATGGTTTGCAGTGGCACAACGCCCTCCAGTGGCCAAGTGTTCAAAATGCAAGTCTCAGAGGCCACTGTTCCATTCTTTTCACACTGAACAAAGGGAGTAACACGAGCTCCTTTTCTTTTTTAACTTATCTTGTCACATTATCAGTGTCATACTATCTTCCCACTGTTACTTTTCCCTCACAAAATTTAAACATCTTTATTCAAATCTCATTTGTTCCTTCTAAGATAAGCTCTGAAGGACAGAGACAGAGACAGAGAGCCTCACACGGTTCAGTACTTCAGGAAAAGCAAGTGAATTCCTCCAGTCCCAGGCCAGTAGCTGGCCTTCTGCAGTAGAAACTGACAACTGACTCCTAAACGTTCAAAGTTAAACAAGATCATAAAAATCACAGTTCACTATTCTGTTACACAACCTGTGAGCATTGTAACAGCAAGTTAGGATCATAAAGTATCTGGTACTCTCTATGTGTCAACAGTTTTCTAGATCCAAATAGTTTTCCTGAGGTAGCAGGAAGCAGCTCCCTCAAGCTAATACAAAATGCTTCTGATCCCACCCCCAAACATTAACCTTTCATAGTCAAAGGATCATACTTCCATTCACAATAAGAAGAAAATGAGTAAGTTTGTTATAACATTCCCGGTTTTCTACTCAATAAAAAGCCATAAGGCATGCAAACACTGCCTCAGATCATAAATCAAACCGTTACTGAGTAGAATGAGCTAGGCTATTTTCAAGAGAATAATACAAATTAATGATTTTTCCTCTTTCGTTTATGCAAAGAATATAAAGCTTTGAACATGTTGGAAAACAGTCACTCTTGTCATGGGAACCAAGGATTCAGCGCTACAATAACAGCAACAGTTCAGGTCCAAACTCAGACCGCTCCGTGGCTAGCAGAACAGAACATCTTCATCTATGTACAATGAACAATGGGCTCCCATCTCATGGCAACACTGAGGGTTCAATTTCACAATGTAAGAGCTACATCTGGCCCTACCACCTCAGACATGCACAGAACATCTTCAAAGATATCAGGTCTCTTCTCTGGCCCCTCTGACGACTGAAAATTGCAAAAGATCCATCACACAGGGAGGGGCACTTGAGGTAGAGTTAGTGTACTGGGAAGCACTCAGCGGAACCAGTGAACCTCCCTCCTTACAACGGTTTTCTATACGAGTCCAGCCCTGTACTGCCCCATTCCGGAAGAGCCAGAGAGGTTTGCGGTCTGTCTACTGCACTCACCGAACACAGAGGGGCCGCTGGCATGGGAGTGAGTCTGAGTGAGGCTGGCAGACAGCCTCACTGACCTTGCAGGGACATCTGGAAAGTAAGGACACTGAAGAGGAGGAACGGTAGCGCAGCCCCACGGGATGCTCGCAGGGAACAGGATGTGCTCAGGAATAAAAATGCCTCACTTAAGCCATCTCAATTACTTTACCTGCTTCTTCCTAGTTAAGGGTTTAAAGCGGGACGACAGAAGACAGTAAGTAGGGGAGTCAAACCTTCCCGACCTTTGAGCTGGGGGAGCTGGGCATGAGTGTAATCTCAAAGGACACAGCACACCAAGTACACTGGGAAGAAGCCTCACACCCTATGTGACAACGACAAAGCACATGAGCAGCGTGACGGGAAAGTGACCTACACCGGGCTCGGTCACGATTGTGGCAGGCAAGCAACCTCACATTGACCTCCTCGACTGTAGGATGAAAAATGGCCTTCACGACTGTCGTTGCTTTGATTCTTTCCTTTTAATTAATATTTTAAATAATAGTAAAGGTACTATAAGACTTTCAAGTATACCAAAAGGAGTCTAAGTTTTAAAATGCTGAAAGCATGTTTTTGTTTTTTAAGATGTAAATAGGCTTGAGAGAAATGAGAGGGTACCAGGAGAAAGGACTCATGGGACAACTTTTCAAATTTGGGTTTAAGGCTAAAGGTCATGTCAATTAATATGCTAATGGTAAGGCTTCCAGCGCCTGGTCTGCCGCTTGCCAAGTCCTCTGGTGAGTTAGCAGCCACAGCCATCCTGTGCCCCTTGCTGAGCCAGGATGCTAAACAATGTCCTAAGTGCTTTCCAGGGGGAAACACCACGACCCAAGGCATGGGAGACAGCCCAGAGGGAACACTGACAGACAGAAGGCTGTGTCCATCTGTCTTTGTGTCTCTCCAAAGATCCACTCTGAGGACTGGCTACCTTCAAGCAGAGAACCAAAGCTACCAGCAACCCCCAGTCAACAATGGGGAATGCTTTATCCAAAAGGCAAACGCTATGAAACAGAAGTAGAACTATCTAGCAAGCAATGACAGATGGGTCTAGACACATAAGGTAAAGGACAGACTCGGCTCTGGTGACTCTCTGAATATTCATAGAATCTATAAAAGTCCAATTCTTTCAGAATGCAGTCTGCTAGGAATGAATATGCAACTGTACCAAATAAAAACACTGGATTTCTCCAGAAGTACACAAGGAGGGAATTTTCCCACCTCCAAGTGCTGTCACACATCGCTGCTGGATAAAGGATTATCTGAAGTTCATACTGACTTGTGATTTATACTCTCTAACTCAGGGCTCAAGGATTTCTCCCCTCCCTCCAACTGTATTCCCTCTTGAAACATTTCACTCAGCACACAAGATGATGCACACTCCGCAGATGTTTCTTTTCTAATTTAATTTTTTTATTAATTATGGGGAGGTGCACCTGAGTGCAGTTGCCATGGAAGTCATTAGTGCAAGGGTTTTGAGCCATCTATAGCCATCCCTGACTCTGCAAAGCAAACTGGGCACCTCACGAAGCCTAGCTGATGGCCTTAGCCACTAAGCCACCTCCCCAGCCTTTCAGGAGATGTCTCATAGGTGTGCTGTTGAAACTAGCTAACTCTTTGCTCAAAATGATCAAGCATCATGGGTCCTACCTAGGGGACACTGGCAGCAGTGTGGACGAGAAGCTGGTCCTCAAGTTCCCTCGTTCAGTATGTGGCAAGAGAAACTAAGAGATAGGAGCAGAAGATCAGGAAAGGGGCTCATACGGAGAGAAGAAAACTGCAAAGAATACTCAGGGAGAGAAGGCCAGTCGATGAGGATGGCCAACCCTTAGCACCACATCACAGCCACTCATGCCAGAGGATTTCAGACACTCTAGCTACTGGGCAACAGCTGGGGCCCAGCTCTTTTCTCCATTCCAGGCAACACTGAAGTATTACTCAAGACCTAATTAGGCAAGCCTGGCTAGAGTCAAACCACAGGCAACTGGCGGTGCAGCAAGCCAGCTCTGCAGAGGAGTAGTCGGGTAAGGGCATGCTGCAGGCACAGGAGAACAGACAGGTTTAAGACTAAGGTGCCCTCAGTATCACACTCCTGTTGCCTGGAGAGGATCACTATCACATCACTTTCCTATTAACCAACATCTCTAGAGAGACCAACAATCAGGTAACTCCCAACAAACGACCTGGGCCAGAAGTCTGATCATTTATAACAGGAGCTTCCTTCCTATGAGAGTCTGGCTGCCTGCAGCAACTGTCTTTAGTACCCATAGCCAGATCCCAGCCATCTTGGTCTTCCCACATTGAGTCTTCTCCACTCTTGCACAAGGTTATCAAGGACAAGCCACAACGTCAGAACCAGTCTGTCATTCACACTCCATATTCATGGGCAGAGGAACACTATAAATACTTCCAAACAGCAGACTGTACCAAGGAGCTGTACAGAACATAAATAAGTTGCTTCATTATTTAGAGGCAAAGATACCTCTCAAAGCTGCATGGTTCTCTCGATCTGCTCCATAGTACTAACCAACAACAAAAAGACAGAGCAGGGAGCAACCCACGAGCACTGGACAGGACGTTCCGTTTACAATCCTCTGCCAGGCAGGACCCTGAACCCTTCCGCTCACAGCCCAAACCCAACAGTAACAGAGAGCAGGCATCAGAGGGAGAGCTGATGCCAACTACTGACCCTGCACACATTCAATTTAATAAAGTTCTTCTCAGACCAAGAAGACAACAGCAGCACTCCTCCTAAGCTTCACTTTACATAGTAAGTGCATGGGTGTCACTTTGACCTTGGCCATGTCTGTTGTTGACACCAGGACAGTTATAGGTTCCACGGTGATTTTTCTTGCAAAATTACACACAAAACAAATGGGGTCCATGGGTATAAATTCCACAAAACAAAAATCTGTACACTGAATGAAGTTAAATTTTTAACCATACCAAATCATATAGCACATTTAAAGACACATACACAGTAACAAATGGCACAGCGTCTCTGGGGTCTTTGGTGAAGGCCTCTGCCAAGCCTGCCTTCTGTCAGCACTCTTATCTTCTCTTTAGTTTTACTAATCGAACACTACTACTTAGGTAACAGACAACAGAGCAGAGGGGGAAAAAAAACTATTAACAAATTAAGTACTCTTGTCTCATGCTCTTCAGAGGAATGTGCGAAGCCCTGCACATTCGTCACCGCAGTCTCACAGTCTCGGAAGCACGGTGCCCAGGGACCGCCTGCTCTGCATTCAGCACACAAATCACTTTGTGATCATATGCACTTATCTTTATTTTTAAAATCTCCTCATTGTTGCCAATGGCACTGAGCATTATTATTACTAATCCAGCTATTCCTAATAATAGTGTTTAAGTAACTTGTCATCTTGGGAACCTTACAGACAATAGCTAATTAATTGTCAAGCATTTAATGTAACAGAATTCTAATCTCCAACCTCTGAAGCAGGGTATTTATTTGTTATTATGGCAAAACTTTTGTTGGAATTGCTTATTTATGCAATATATCTTCTCTATCTGCTTTGTAAGTAAAATAAACCATCCCATGCACAAAGACACAGACAGTGCACTTCACACACAGCAATGAATTGCTCGTGACTGCTTTTATTCACACTACAATAGATTCTATATTACCATGCAGGAAAAATAAAACAAAACACCATAGGTTGTTTCCCTTGTTTGCCAGATATGCTCACAGGGTTAAGACACAGCTGAAGCTGCAGCATGCTGTGTCTTAGTGTGCGAGGGAACATGAGACTCTGTTGACATCTTGTTCCTACTTTCAAACAACCAGGGAGGTTCCCAATCAGGTGTCAGAGAAGCCATGTAAGCTTCCTGACGAAATGTCGCCACACTCTTCAGAGGCCTCATCTTTAGTCTGCCAAACAGCTGAGCTGAACACTGTGCTGACAATTTTTAAACTTGCAATAGTCATTTGAAATCAATATTTAAAAGGTATAAACAAGATCATTTTTGTCTGCAAATCTCCTCACGCACATAACCCCATCCTTTCCATATGACAATGCAAATGGTCTAAATTCACCAAAGAAGAGAAAGGTGTCAAAGCCAGGAGATAGAATCCCTTTCTCCTGCCCTTAATGAGGTCTCCAGAGCCAAAGGCAAACAAGTAACAAATGGTACCTTCCGCATATTGGGGGTGGGGTAGGGGAAAGCTTGTCATGTGAAATTAATTGAACTTAGCCATGCCAAGAAAACACTGGTAATAAACCCTCCCCATCTAAATTAAGGGTTTTATACCATGAAAAAAATTTATGGCAGTAATTTCATCTGGGTTTTTCAAGAAGTGCTTGCTGATTTTCTTGTACTCAGTAGAGAAATCCCCAAGGAGCCATGTAGACTGCAATAAGGCAGCCTTCTAAAGAGACACCATTTAATTTCTCACTCCTCCTGCACCATCCCCTCACTTCTACTTTGCTTTGGCTCAGTATTAACTCCCTCAACACAATCCTCCTCCCTGAACTCTCAGCAACATCTCCCAACACTGGGACTGGACCTGCAAGTCCCATCCTCCAACACTAGAATATTAGGGTCAGGCAAGAGCCACAGAGGCCCTGGGAGCTCACACATCCAGAACTCTGGGTTCCAGTTTGCTTGGTTTTGTTTAAGTTTCTTAATGACAAAAAGCCACCCTGATAAAGAGCAACAAAAAGTAAACCCATCCCTCAGCTCCTTTAATAGTGGCATCAAAATCTGGCAAGCAATCTCACTTGCCAATCTCTGGGTCCCCCAAGCAGCTAGTAACAAAACCACGCGCCGTGAGTGACTCGTAAGGGGCTGCAAGTCCCCCGGGCACCAAGCCTTCCTGCAGACCAATGCACTCTGCACAAAACAGGTGTAGAGTTCTCTCGATATTGTCAAAAAGGGACTGCTGTGATTAATAAATTTATTAAAAACAAGAACACATAGTAGCTCTTTTTGGGTAGTTTCTCAATTAATAAATGCTGTATGTAAAAGAGCTAATTCACCTTACTAAAAATGTTTTTGCTGTCAAAATTTTTATGTTTTATGTTGAGAAAGCAACTGACACATGTTAGTATTTCAATGTTTGGCTACACAGAGAGGCATCAGACACTGGCTACCACAGCGGCCAGGATGGTAGTCTTGGCCTCTTAGCATCTATTCCTTCTTTCATGGTAGTCCTCACCAGTTTACAGTTCATCCACATCTTGATGTAAATAAAGCAAAGTTCTCCAAGCATCATCTGGGGAGTTCCAGGAGTCCCAGAGAACACTTCAAGAGGTCCATGGGATCAAGAGTTCTTAACTGTGAAGAATTGATGAACGATTGAGCTTCCCTGGCTGTATGACCACTAGCAAGCCAGGTAAGAAACAGTGTGAGAATCCAGATGTCTTTACTTCCTGAGATTTACAAGGCCACTCTGCTGATGAAATGTATTTTTTATTTAAAACACAACCATTTTTCACATACAGTGGGCTCATGACTATATTTGAAGTTAACTGATAAATAAATCGTGATAGATAGATTCTACACAAGTTCTCTGGCATGCTAAGTAGCTCGTAAGAGTGTAAAGCAGTAAGAGTTTGAGAAGGCCTGTCAGAGGTTGCGACTGCACCACTGTCTCCTACAACTACAGTGAACCTCTGACGCGCACAGCAAGCTGGACGGTCAGCCGGAGGGATGCAAGCAGAGGACCAGCACCTGCAGCTCTCCACGCTTCCTCCTAAAAAGGTACTCTGTAATTCTGCTAGAGAGGGACCCTTCCATGCCTCCTTCCAGGGTCATGGCTCCTGACATGAACCATGAATAATAATGTTCCTTCATTTTACTACCCACAAAACAATACGAGCACATTAATGGGCAAATTAAGATTTGTCCATGGTTGTATAGTCTTTGTGTCTAGCATTTTGAAAGCAAGGTGAATTTTTAATGTAACCTCTTTTTTAAGTGCTGCTTTAAAGAAAAGCCCTTTCCTTCATGACCAGGCTTCTGCAATTTCCCAAATGCCCAGTATCATTTACCAGACAGAACAGAAGGGCAGGGGAGAGGGCTTGGAGGAAATCCTCAGCACACTGTCAAAGCGTGCCTTCAGGGCTAGCTGGCAAAGTGAGCACACGGCAAACAAGCACCTCCTGAAGAAATCCCCAAAGCAAATAGGCTGATGGCAGCTCTGTAGAGCTGAAATGGCTTCATCTTCTGCAGGTCTTGCTCCCGCACGGCAGGGGAACAGGATGGCTTTCTGAGCACACTGCGCTCACAGATGCCGAAGGTTGTTTGGAATACATGCCATCAGACCATGAGAGCTATTAGAAAAATTAAATGAGCATGCTTGTGATTTGATTCAATTGAGTGAACCTTAACTGAGTGCCCATTAGGTCCCAGACAGGAGTCTAGGTGCTCATCAAGAGGGGCTCGTGACAACAGGGAGCCCTCAGACATCAGGTACACCTCTGCAACTCGGTGTGAAGTAGATATGAAAGAGCTGCTCAGTTCTGTGGAACCCAAGGGAACGAACGGGGCATGGGTCTGGAGGGACGAGGAAAACAGCGACACACGGAGAAGCGTGTGCATAACAACCTGTGAGCCTCACTTGCTGTGGCCGTCCAACGCTCAGCACCTGCCAACGGCCTGAGTGACACTCACTTTTCCATACTCCGGGGCTGCTACTCTGACTTCCTCAACTCCTGTCTTACCCTTACCTGTCCCAGAATTCTGCTCTAAGCAGACCTTCTTACTGCCTCCTACAAAGAACACAGGGAACGGGTGCTGGCCTCTGGCTACAGCTCATTGACCTGACTTTCCTCCAGAAAGACAAAGCTCATCAATCTCTCACAAAAGCCCTCAACCCGCCTGCCTGCCTCCTTTCCCTTCCCAGGCTCCTCTGCTCTCCAGCCTCCTGATTCTCTCATTCCGGGTATTTAAACATGCGATTCCTGAGCAGCCCTGAAGAGATGATAATGTATTCTTCTCAGTGCCCCATAAAACCTGGGGCTACAAGTTGGAGGAAAATTATCTTTGTCCCATTTACTATTCTCAAAACCATTTTTCTTCTCTTTGTGCCTGCAACCCTCCCTGTCCTTTCAAAGGTCAGGTCCCACCTGTTCAGGGCACAATCACCTCCCAAGTCTTCACTTGCTCTCCTGGATGGAAAACTGCATGCCTGGCTCTCAATTCCTGCCATTGTGCCAATTATACTGTGCGTGTGCAAATAAAATCTTGCCCCTCATTCACATCCTTGACACCTTCATTTCCAGGAACCCTCTCCTATTACATTTTAGTGGGCCAAATCCTTGATTGATCTGGAAAAATCACAGACTGACTTCTAATATTCTGACTTCCAATATTCCATGTTCCGTCCTCTTCCCATTCGTTAGCATTAGTGGAACTAATTCCATTCCCTTTCCTTTGTGGAACTTCTTTCCCTAAGTGGATCCCACTCACCCCACCATTCACCCCTTTCTGTCCTCCCTTCCCTGATCTGTTCAACTTAGATCTGACGTGCATCGCAACAATCCCCATGTAGAGCACTCTCACTCCCTGTCTCCCCTGACACACCTCAACCATTATGCCTGTCTGGCAAACTGCAGCCCTGGATGCCCTCGAGTGTCTGAGGTCAGACCAGAACATCTCTGAGCACACACACAAATGCATACAGCTGGAGAACAGCCAGATGACTAGACTTCATTGCAAAGCCAGCACTGCCCAGGAATCCTATGACCCTCTCTGAGCCGCTGCTTGAAGAACTAGTGTCTACTTCCAGTGTTCTAAACTGCCCCCCCCACCCCCGTGGACTCCGAGTGTCTGACTCCAATGCCACCTTGTCTATTTGGCATGCTGTAACCTACCACTTCTGGTTCCTTCTCTCACTTCTTTCCCTGGGCATGAACTCAGAGACTGCACACAGTAGGCACATGCTCTACCAATGAGCTACCCCTGCTCCTTTTGAAGTAACAGTTCCATTTCTTATCTATGGAGGCTACAGAATGTCCTCATGTTGTCACTAACACCACAGTACTATGCCGGTCATTCTAGCACCCGAAATAACGGTTAAAGTGTTTCTGAACCATCCATGGAGAGGGAACAAGAATTCACAGAGGTTTAGCACTAAGTCTGCAAAGATGTAACACTTCTGAAAAGAAGAGCTACCAGAATGCTGACTGGGGGAACCTCTCCACCCTTTCCTGGCTGTCTGTCACATCTGTCACATCTGTCACACATGCAGTGACTTAGGATTATGAGGAAGGATGGTTAGTAACACAACTGCACCAGTAGCTCACTCTGGTCCAAGAGCCAGCTACCCTGAGCTTCATGTCTCCTCACAACAACATCTGTCACATGACTAAACCCACCTAGCGTGGTGCTAGCTGCTCTACCATACATTAGGCAAGCTGCAGGAACTGGATTACTGCATTCCTGAGAGATGTGTAAATCCAGCTGGTGGTACTGCCTCTGATCGGTATGTGCAGCCCCCAGTGCAGCACGCCTCCTTCCACACTTTGTTCTTCCTGACATCACCCTTCCCCACTACTGGCCAGCACCGGATCCCATGCACACCACATTTTGCACATGATTGGTGTTTGCACTGCTGATGCACTCTCATCCATCACAGAAGGCCGCCTCTGCCAAAGGAGGAAACTTACAGCTGGAAAACTCCTACATATCCCTCAAGACCTTAGATAAATGCTTACTTCTTTATAAACCATTTTCTGAATTCCCCCCAAACCAATTAATCATTTCCTCCTCTGTGTTAGGTTCCCATAGTATTTTATAAATATCCTGAGCATTGCTTGAATCTTTCAGCTATCATGACTAACTGCATATCCATTAGACATGAGTCATAGTGTAAAAGGGAAATCAGAGAGTCATGGCTTTAGTCTCAGAAAATCACAGTGAAGATCTATCTAACTGGACAGAGGGCAGGAACGGCATTTCAAACATCTTGAGGTGACACCCGGAGGACTACTTCCAGATAGGCAGAAGTAACAAGGGCAACTGAAAGACTTCGGGGCCCTCATCAAAGCTCAGAGTGTGGACTGGGAGCTTGGTCAGAAGGGCAATCGGGAACTAGAAGTAAGTTTCCCAAGAGAGGAGCCCCATGGTTTGCATCTCCTGTGCGCTTACAGAGTTTAAGTGTGAATGTGTACATGTTAGACCCCATATGGTGTCACTGTTAAGATGACCCACATAGGACTCGTTCTTCCAGCAAACAGTGGATGCTTTCTGTATTGTCAGTGTCAAGAAATCAGTGTTTACTGAGGTGTACTGACTCTCTTTAAAGTAACACACTGAAACCTCTTCACCACCTCTCATAACACAGGGAGGTCTGTGGTGCTGCCACACAAGTTACTGTCCATCTGCAGGCACAGGCGTGCACACACACTTTCAATCACAAGAAATTCTGCTACAGGTAATCATCAATAGTTTAATAAAGTTCCAAAAATATTTTCATGTTTAAGAATTAACTCTTTAACTCTAAAAGGGAAGCCTTTAAAAATGAATCCAAAGCCGGGCGTGGTGGCACACGCCTTTAATTCCAGCACTCGGGAGGCAGAGGCAGGCGGATTTATGAGTTCGAGGCCAGCCTGGTCTACAGAGTGAGTTCCAGGACAGCCAGGGCTACACAGAGAAACCCTGTCTCGGAAAAAAAAAAAAAAAAAAAAAAAAAAAGAAATGAATCCAAACTCCTATAAACCATTCTTTATATTAGTCTCTTCAGTTCACTACTACAGCGATTGAATTGTGTGGCTGACTAAGCATTTCTATGGAGCCTTAAATGCTGCCTAAATGCTGAAGTTTAACGGGTTACATGTAACATCAAACTAACATGCTAACATTTTTATGGTCTAAAATTTTCCAAAAGATACATATCGATGAATGGAACAAAAGCAATTCAACAGGTGCAATGCTTCTTCCTTGGGTTGAGCCATACGCTCTATGTAAAACATGTCAGGAGTGAGACCCTTTGGGGCTCTTCATCAACCCCTTTCCCACTCAGGTATCAGGGCTCCCTGCAGAAGGGGAGGCAGGAAGACTAAGGCCAACGTGATGGGTGACTCCAGGGAAACAGTGTGCTCTGGATCCAAGAGGCCTGATGCTCATAAGAACCCAGACTGTGGAAACGTGCACAGGGCCTGCACAGGTTCAAGCCGGATGCCAGGCCCCTGGAGACTGAGCGGTGGAGTGGACAAAGGCTCCCGCTCCTAACCAAGAAGCTACCTGCAACTGATGTCTGCTTGCAAAGGAAAATTTCCCTTTCTCCAATGGAGTCTCACTGGGTAGTAGTAGGCGGCCAATGCGGACAAACCCAACAGCATTCTTCTAGGCTTTTTGCCTCCTACTGCTTTGTCTAAGCTTTGTGGTGTGTGTGTGTGTGTGTCTTACTGCCGTTTCTGTGGGATTGGGGGGTGCGGGGGTTGTACATGTATGGTTTTATTTATGTTTTTTGTTAAAAAGGGCATAGAGCTGGGCGGTGAGAGGATCTGGGAAGAGCTGGGGGAGGGAAAAGCATCATCAGAATACACTGCGTGAAAAAAGCTCTCAAAACATTAATTAATTAATTAACCCTCTTAACCTAGTGCTTGATCATAAGAATTCAAGGAACCCTTAGGCTGACTTGGTGTTTAATTTTTTTTCCTTAAGTTCATTTAATAAAAGCACAAAAGCACATCCTGGCTAAAAATCAGCACAATGCTTTCAATAACTTCAATACAAAAGAAAGAGAAGAAAAGTTCCTTGAGCTGACATTAAAATCAAATTAGGAGTGCTGCTCATAAAAGTGAACCTGAAGACTGGCCCCTCTTGAGGAGAGCAGGAGATGAGCGGATTGGTACACAGGCATGCGCACAGGCATCCCCTTCACAGATGCTCGCACTGTCTACTGTTGGCTGGGAAACTCCCAGGAGAAAAGTATCAGAGCCTACAAGCGGAAGTGGCAGCTCTTTGGTGGGGACGGTTGTCTGCCGCTCCAGCACAGCGCTCACACCAATGGCTATTTTTATTTTTGCAGCCTCCCTAACATAGCCCAGGTTCCGAATGCAACAGATGAATCTAGTCTTGACTTTAGAAACAAATCGGCAGCTGTCTCTAAAGGACAACCTCATTTAATGGAAGGCAAATGCTAGCACAGAACAAAAGTAAATAAAGATGGCTACATATGCTCCAGTTTTCAGACTGAAAGTGACAGCGATGAGAGGTGCAGAGGAGGAAAGATTAAACATGAAGAACAGCTGCCACCAATAGCAGACGCTCTGACTAGTCAACCCGTCTAATAACATGGTGTCGCAAGAATGCCAATTAAAAGAGCCCAGAGATCTTAGCGCTAAGGAAGCAGGAGGAGTTCGGCCAGTGCAGCTCCTGCCACAGAAGGCTGTGCTGAATGCCAATGGGCTGTGAGCAAAGTGCTCTGTAAACTGCCCATGTCTGCAGCCACACCGGTGCTGTGGCCACTCCTAAGCTACTTCTACTCTTTCAGTTGTGTCCTTATAGAGTGTACCAATCCCACCTGTATTCACTCATTTCCAATAGAACTGTGAACTGGCAATTTTTACTTCTTTATTTCCTCAAGAATCTTCAGACAGAATATGTTGCCAAAATTAAACACCTTGTACGCACAGCATATGAACGGAATCTCTAATTTCGATGAGAATGAGACAGGAGCAAAGCCTGCACCCTTTCATGTCTTCTGAACACATCTGTAGAATGTCACAGGGGCCTATTAAAATGCTTACATGTCCTGGAGTCCCTCTCTCTCCACAGAAGCAAGCACTCATTAAAGGGCAGAGCAGGAGAGGAGAGAGCTGGTTGGCCTTTGCTGACAGAAGAGGAGGGCCTGGTGATGTGCTTTCAGAGGAGGACTTCAAAGGGGCTTTGAAAGGGTCAAAGGGAAGGCCTGGGGAGAAGCTTCATGGGCTGACCGCACCACCCACCTTAAAAGGCTTACTTCATTCAGCTCAAAGCCAAAATGGACCACCACGAGCTGTTACGGGCCCCTCTAACACAAGAAGAATTTCTATAATGACCTCAGGGTGCCCTGCCACACTGCATCCCCCCAAACAGACCACCACCACCACCATGGTAAACGTAGCTGGAAAGAACATTTTTACACTTTATATCCATTTTTCCTATGATTTTGGTATGTGGATGTAATTTAACTTTAAAGTATTTGCGAAATACATTTAGTCCAGCTGTGCCAAAAAATAAAAAAAGAAAAGATAATTTCCCCCATTTACAGATGCTTCCAGTACTGGCTGAAGATGGATTAATCTACAGTCACTCAGCTGCAGAATATTACTCCTCTTCCTCAGACTTTATAGATGAACTATGACATCCCTTAGGTCTGCAGCAGCTCCTCCCACCTACCCTTACGGTGCTCTCTTTCTTATTCAAGGCTTCCTTCCCTTCCTAAGGGAACAGCCAAGGCCCCTCTCTCACTGCCAGGCACCGCCCAGCACCACCCAGAGCCTGCAGCAGGGGAAGCAGGATGCTGAGAAAGAAATTAACAAATTTGTTCAAAGGGCACCACTATGGGGTTTGAACTTATCCCTGGGCTAGACATTAAAGTTCAAGATATGTGGACACTAACATGAACAATTTTCTTTCAGTTTACAAATCACAGAGGAACTAGTAATGTCATGCTGC
The DNA here is from genome assembly GCA_902729485.2 of Mus minutoides. Classification (NCBI taxonomy): domain Eukaryota; kingdom Metazoa; phylum Chordata; class Mammalia; order Rodentia; family Muridae; genus Mus; species Mus minutoides. The sequence goes on along the minus strand of LR753362.1, from coordinate 509,180 downwards.
AAACAAGGGCAGAGTTGCTCTCTTCCTGCTAAGCACAGAACTGTGCACCATTAGAAGCGTTTCCCCGCAACGCCTTCTCCACTTTCCTTCACAACGTTAGGGGAAGCATGGGCAGACAGCCTTCTGTCCTCTCTGGACCTGCACTTCCCTGGGGTGGCAGACATTTCGTCTCACTGCTGATTTGGACAGGGAGGGCAAGACAGGGCTGGAGCATAGGCATCAGACACCAGCCCCCCCCCCTCCCGGGGTGCAGATGTATGAAAAGCACAGAATAAGTCGGAACGTACAACTTGATGTACCAAAAATTAAAAATGGAAGCAGAGGGTGGATCAGTGTGCACGGTCTCACAATACAGTTTCAAAGATAATTGGTAATGTTCTCTTTCCCCCAAAGAAAGTGAGGGTTAAATATAGTTGCTCAGTACAAGGACGGCTGGTCTTCAGGATGTGTAAATTATACATTACAGTTACATAACAGGCTAAATCACAGTCATCAACAAAAGAAAATTTGGCACAATTTGTGAATTTTTATGATTCTAGCTCATAAGCAGAGCTTCGAAAAGAAGGAAAAAAGTCCTCCCTTGAATCTGCCATGCAAGTAAAACCTTAAAGAGCCCAAGACAAGGGAAGGGGGAAGGTGCCCCCAGGCAGACAGAAGAAAAAAGGGGGACCCTTATTTCCATGCGTTATTGTTACTCTAATAACACAACACTCAGACCTTCCACAAAATTAAAACAAAACAAAACAAAACCTCAGAAAACCAGGCGACGCATTTAGAAGCCAACAAACTTAAGGTGACTCTCTATGTGAGAGTCACCAAAGTCATATGAAGGAACACAGATCCTTTCAGAATATGTACAAAACAAAAAATCTGAGTAGCTCGAACCAGGGCCCAGGGAAGAACTCCCACACGTCCTGAGCAGATCCAAGAGCCACCTAGCCCCACCTCGTACTGTCCAGTGCACGCTTCAGGGCCAGTCAAAAGCATTCAGCTGGGAACATCTGGGACTGTCTGAGTCTTCTGTGTCAGGTCCTATTCTGACCCAGAAGTCTCCTCAGGCCTGCTCGATGTTGCCAATTAACACTCATCTGTGACAAGCTCATCCTCTAATCTCCCACACAGAAACCGCTGCCATTACTCTGCAGATCTATTAAGCAGTCATAGTGATCGGATAAAGAACATTAATGAGAAAACAAAGACACGTGTAAGGAAAGAAGACAGAAGTCATATATGAAGCAGCAGAGAGCAGAGCCACCAGGACACCCTCTCCTCCATCCTGTCAGACCGTGCCCCGTCTGCCATCAAATCAGCACAATTTTTCACTGCACGCTGAATAAAAAGCAAAAACTGCTCTCTTTGAAACGAAGTTGGCCTTGTAAGAACTCTTGGAATTCAAAGGTGATACTCAAGGGACTTCCAAGTGTCTAGCATTCCAGAGAAGCCATCAATCGTGATAAGCCTGAAGAGAGAGGACACCCTAAGCGTGTCAGAGCGGCTGTACTCCACCTCAGTCATATTTCAGAATGACTTCAAGGAGTCGATGCTGACCCAGATCCCCAGCAGTATGATGTGTGAGCGCTGGAATGCTGCCAATCCTTCTGACAGGAGATTCCCAGACCAGACCAAAGTAAACCTGCGTATCAGGTGGGGTGGCAAGCACTCCCACCCTATAAAGCTCTGAGTCTCAAAGCACTAGGCTAGCTTGCTCTGTGAATCTAATACTGACCTGTTATCTAAATACTACAGTAATCTGACAAAGCCAAACCAAAGTCCTCTCGTGGATCTGCTCCTCCTCCTCCCCTCTGTCTTGCTCCTGCTTCTCCTCTCGTCTCCATCAGCACCTGTTCAAGTTACTTTGGACTTGTATGACTTCCCACACTAAGTGTAGGATCTAGCATCCTGCGTAGCCTAAGAGAGAGAGCCTAAAAATGTATAGGTTAGAAGCATAAAAGGAGGTTGCTCCCTGCAACTCTCCAACTAGGAAGAGAAAAAAAAAATCAGGCAGATGAATTCATCTCCTTCTCTTTCCCAAGAACAGCTCTAGTTTACTTCTTCCTCTTCCTCCACTCGCTCCTCCTCTTCTTCCATTCCCTCCTCCTCCTCCTCCTCCTCCTCCTCCTCCTCCTCCTCCTCCTCCTCCTCCTCCTCCTTACTACCACAATCCTTTCCAAGCAGACCAGTTGGCAAGACCAGGGCCCACACTTGCTCAGTGACTTGCTGGGTCCTGAGCTCAGAGCAGCGCCCTCATCTTGTTTCTCCACACCCTTCCAAGCTTTACTTCTTTTTGCCCGTAACTCCTACACACCTGGACCTGGACCTCTCAAAGAAAACATCAACAGCTCTCAATCTCTGCCTCAGGCTGTCTGCCAGAGAACCCAGGATAAGAGCATAGATTTAGAGAAATTCATCCCAGATGAAATTAACAAGAAATCATTAAAATGTACACTGCCGGGCCGGGCGTGGTGGCGCACGCCTTTAATCCCAGCACTCGGGAGGCAGAGGCAGGTGGATTTCTGAGTTCGAGGCCAGCCTGGTCTACAGAGTGAGTTCCAGGACAGCTGGGGCTATACAGAGAAACCCTGTCTCGAAAAACCAAAAAAAAAAAAAAAAAAAATGTACACTGCCAAACTATTTAAGAGTCAAAATAATCCTCAGAGAAAGTAGGAATATTGAGTACCAGAAACCTAAAAGGACCAAGGCAAGTAAACACATAAAATGTCACCAAATGAGAATGTGTTCAGAAAGCCATCATAATTACATACAGAGCCTCTGTAGTCATGCCACCACCACCAACTTCAGAGAACAACATCAGGGATTTTCATTACAGAATAATGCTAGGCTGGGACTCAAGCCCCCAACAGAACGTCTGCTTAGCATGCAGACAGCCCTGGGTTTCAATTCCAGCACCGCAAACATAAAAACACAAACAAAATGTAAGAGATGCTATCTGTTGCCCATAGAGTTCTCCGTCTTTCTCCCTAACAAACCTCGATAGCACTCTTGGCCACACCATAAGGGGGGTTGGGAATGCACCCTCTGGCCAGGCATAAAAACTGAACAGTGGTTGCTATGGTTCTTCACTAGGGACTAGTTACAGGGTTGGTAACTCCAACTAGTTCTAGCCAATGATCTACAGCCATCTCCAAAGGGCTTCTGGGAAAGACTCCTTAGCTCTTCAGAGAAATGAAGGGAAAGATCTTCTCATGATCCCTGGGCCCATGTATCAGATACCTTGTGATCACAAAAAGATTGTTTGGGGCAAAGCTCAGATCATAACGATGACAGAATCTAAGCACGAAGAAGTCTATATCCTTTACAATGTAACCAAATGAACCAGCTGGGAAGCAGGCCAATCTCTGGGTCTTTACCTAAATACCTGTTACGTGTACTTCCTCATTATTTTTAACCTTTGAGTCAGTTTTCTCTCACTTGCAGCTAAAGGGATCTTCAATAACTACACAAAGCACCAAATTGGTTAAGGAACATTTGAACACCTATAATCATGTGTCATTACGCAAGGAGGAGATTAGATTTGAAAATAACCATTCTTTATCCATAAGAGCGTACATTCTAGTTTTTAAGACATGTGAGACAAACTGAGAAGAAGGACACTCAATTGAAAAGGAGGCTAACAGAAGCAGCGTGGAGCGTTTTTGAGCAGCACTGCAAAGGAGATGAAGACCGATGGCATACCTTTTGAAGAGCACTATATTCAATTAGCATAATTCAACTAAAAAGAAGCTCTCTGGGAGCTAGTACAGCTCTGTATCTCCAGCACGGCATCCCAGCATGTAAAAAGGACGTTCCCTTTACTCTTTTTTTTTTTTTTTGGCTTTTCATGACAGAGTTTCTCTGTATAGCTCCGGCTGTCCTGGAACTCACTTTGTAGACTAGGCTGGCCTCGAACTCAGAAATCCGCCTGCCTCTGCCTACCGAGTGCTGGGACTAAAGGTGTGCGCCACCACACCCTGCTTCCTTTACTCTTAGTGAGTCCTAGGTCTCAAAAAATATTAACAAAACTATTACGAGTCTTCCAAGTCTGGGCTATACAATATGAGAATGCATCAGAATGTCAGTAAATATATACTGCATCTCAGCCATTTCACTGACTACAGAGCCAAGTGCAGCTTCTTCAAGTGAGCACCTGGTGCATTCCTGTTGCCTACATCCAGGCTACAGACTAGTACACAACCCAAGATGGCAATAAAAACTGCAGACAAAGAAGCCACTGGCATTTCCAAGCACTGCTTTAAAAAAAATTACAGCTGGGAAGTGGTGGCGCACACCTTTAGTCCCAGCACTTAGGAGGCAGAGGCAGGGGGATCTCTGAGTTCAAGGCCAGTCTACAGAGTAAGTTCCATCATGGAGAAACCCTGTCTCAAAAAACAAACAGGCCGGGCGTGTGGTGCACGCCTTTAATCCCAGCACTCGGGAGGCAGAGGCAGGTGGATTTCTGAGTTCGAGGCCAGCCTGGTCTACAAAGTGAGTTCTAGGACAGCCAGGGCTGTACAGAGAAACCCTGTCTCGAAAAAAAAAAAAATTATAGAAACGGCCTATATGTTCAATAAGAGAACCAGTGAAAATGTTGCCATATAACTGACTTAAAATAGCAAATACTCTGGGTAAAATTTTAAATAAAATTCATGCAACCTCTCGACTGGTGTGTGTGTGTGTGTGTGTGTGTGTGTGTGTGTGTGTGTGTGTGCATGCACACGCACACACGCACGCATGCATGTGCGAGTGTGCGCATATATATCATATTTGTTTTAGATCTAATTTTAAAAAACAATAAATGACACAAGAGGCTGGAGATATAGCTCAGTTAGAAGACTGCCTATCTACCATGCCAATTCATAGATTCATGCTGGTCCAGAGCCCAGAAGCACATAAAATCAGGGGTGGTGACACAGGCCTGCAACTTTAGCACAAGGGTTGTGGAGGCAGGAGGATTATAAATTCAAGGTCATCCTGAGGTACACAGTGAGTTTGAGGACCAAGAAAAAATTAAAGGAAAACACAACATTTTTAGGCTTGGTTATCTGAGTTCAAGATCAGTTTTTTTCTTCTTTTCTTTGCCTTTTGTTTTTGTTTTGTTGTTGTTTGAATCATGGTCTCTCTCTATATATCCCTGGCTGGCCTGGAATTCACAAAGGTTCACCTACAACTGCCTTGAAAGTCCTGAGATTAAAGGAAAGCTTACAATTTTGTTGGAATTTATACTAAGTTTTCTCCAATAAACACAGGTAAGTGTCTTTAAACTATGCACTGCTATCAGGTTTAGAAGGCTATGCCAGTGCCAGCGTGTGGCCCAGTGGTGTGTGCTGAGGCCTTGTCTGCCTCCTCTTCAAGCCTAAGTTTGGCTCTAAGACAGCCACCCTGGATTCTTTCTTTCACTCACACCCCACTAGACAAATCTACACTTCCCAAACCCAGGACCTCCAACCAGCTTCCCATACTCTATTTGAATCCTGCCTGCCAAGATTACTGTAGCTGCCTGTTGCCAGATCCAATCACTCGGTGTTTGGGACCTTAGCTGAGTTCTTCCCTCTTATTAAACATTTCAAAACTCGTGCCAAGGGAAGGACTCCACTGGAATCAAAACTGTTCATTTATCACTTCTGTCTTTTCCCTCCCTCCCTGGTTTGATATCTCTGAGCTGATTGGCAGTGTCAAACAAAGGGAAGTCAGACGACTAGATGTGGGTATCTGCTCAGTCTCAGTAAGAAGTGACACAGCTTTGGTGATGTCATCACTTAATAGTGACACAGGCACTGAAGGGATCTTAGTTTACAATCGTCTTATAACAAGGTATAAAAACAATGGATCCGGGGCTGGTGAGATGGCTCAGCGGGTAAGAGCACCCGACTGCTCTTCCATAGGTGATAAGTTCAAATCCCAGCAACCACATGGTGGCTCACAACCATCCGTAACGAGATCTGGCTCCCTCTTCTGGAGTGTCTGAGGACAGCTACAGTGTACTTACATATAATATAATAAAATAAAATAAAATAAAATAAAATAAAATAAAATAATAAAAAAAATGGATCCTCAACAGTTAAACCATTTTAACACAAAACAAAACCAGAATCAGAAAGTATTCCCCTAGGGAATCACTACAATTCCCAATCACTTATTTTTCATTGTAAGAAATAACTTGCACAGAAATCAGAATATTTACAGATTTATGATTGGTGCATTTTCTGTGTATAGAGAATTGTATGAGAATAAAGATGAATTTTATTCCTTAAAGGATGGTCATGTGACTCACGGAAACCGATGTGATGCTTCTGACAGTGCAAATGAGTCCCTGTAAAGGCCTCCTGGTACTCTCCCTCACTTAAGGTGGGAATCCTCTTACCATCCTCTACAAAGAGCCCTGGCCAGGATCCTAGTGAAAATGTAAATATCCACAGGGCCCAGGGAAAGTCTGTCTACTTCTGCTGATTCAGAAGGTCTAAAATACCAAGATAGCCAGCCCTTCCTCTGTTTTTGAGAGATAGGGATTGGGTAGAGTTAGGAAGAACACTTCATATATTGGCTCTCACACACTGGCAACACAACACTGAATTCTGTCATACATAAACACCGGATAACATATGACACAGAAACAGATCTTCATGTTTTCACTTTCCCCTTTAGTGGACTTTACCTGCTATGGAACTACCAAACTTGAGACATTTCCCAGCCTTCATGGCCAGTGTGTACACTGACCAGCTAAGTTCTCAGCACTACAGTGTGAGTGGTAGTGATGGCTACCACTGCCAGGCCTTGGTCTCACACACTGAGCATGTGCTAAGAACCCATGGGAGTCATAGCTGGGGAAAACCAAGCCATGGGCCATGAAGGGAAGCATGGCTGCCTCCGACGGGAAGAAAGAACCAACCTAGTGTGAACAAAACCATTGCCCTGTCCAGGATAACTGCTTATTCCATGACCATATCATACAGATGCAGATGAAACCTCAAAGTGCATGTTAGAAGTTACATGTGGAGGTAACCAGTGGACAGGAACAATCTTCTGATGGAGTATGAATTTAGTTCTGCACACTGACTTTCTAGGAAGTCATCAGCTTCCTACAATAAAGTAATGGTTGAATCCAAAGTGTCAAACCCAAGAGACAGAACTACAAATTACTTTGGGGAAATTAAGTGGTTCCTGAGGAACATGTACATTGTCAACATTAATGAAAAAAGGGAAGTCGGAAAAATGATATAATTATTCATTGTAACTCTAAATCCAAGTATAATCTAGGAGTGACAGGTATTAGCTACAGAACCTCCTTCTAATGTTGCTTATTAACTCGAGAGACCTCAAATTGTTATCTAGAGCAGTTTTAATCTAAATTTACTAAGTCAACAGCCCTTTGTTTACTATTTTTAATTGCTCGTTCTACATTTAACTGCCAACAACTAGTTAACAATTATTCGTGCTTATAACTTGGTTCAACCCAATGCTGCACTTATTCAGACCTGTATGTACTGAATTCTTCTAACCAAGCAAACTCAGAGACAACTCTAATAACCATGATGGGGAGACTGAATTTAAAGAATCTGAATCTCTCCTGTCTGAATTCTTTAGCACAGTTTGTATTTAAAACCACGTGACCATGAGTCTGTTCAAGAATTAAACTGCCAAACAACTCATGGGTTACCTCTGGCTGGCTTTAAACAACTCATGGGTTACGTCTGGTTGGCTTTAAACAACTCATGGGTTACCTCTGGCTGGCTTTAAACAACTCATGGGTTACCTCTGGTTGGCTTTAAAAAGTGTTTTCTTTTTAAATAGTCATGGAGATTTCTCAGAGAAACCAAGAAAATGATGTGCCTTCATGGGATCAAGGCAAGTAGTAGAATCAGTTCATGTAGTCTCTCTTTCTCTCTCTCTTTTTTTTTCTTTTTTGGTTTTTCGAGACAGGGTTTCTCTGTGTAGCCCTAATGCCCACCACAAACAAATGGGATACAGATTAACAAACTGTTATGAGACCTGACACTAAGTACTAAACCTGAGATAGAAAACCTGTGTTGGGCTCTACAGAGATCAGGCTCAGATCACTAAAGGAAGGCTCTATTCTCTTAGTGTTCACAAGCTCAGGGAAATACATATTTCTAGAAAGCCCTAAGAGAGTGCATTATCAGTCTTGCAGGTTTCTCAAGAGATGAAGGGCAGTGATGCTGGCAGTCTGGTTTTCCTGGTTGGAAGTTAAGGGCTTCCAGATGGGCATGGCATGCAGACCTGCAGCCTAGAAGCTAGCGTGCTCCAGAGAAGACTTCAGCAAGTCTGAGGCATACAGGGCAGTCCTTGCCTCAGAAAAGCACAACAAAACAGAAACGGTTTTCCACCAGAACCAATAACGAAGAGAACACATGAGCCCTGAACATTTGCATAGATACTCTAAACTGTGAGATGAGACAGGAATCAGCACATGCTCAGAGGGACAGGTGACAAACAGGAGGCAGCAGTGAGTGCCTCCAGACTGTTCTTGGGACAAACAGCCTACCGGCCAAGGCTCATCTTCTCACTTTTACCAGTCTCCAGTAAACCGCTGAGGTCTTAGGAAGGGTTAGATGGTAATACAACGCAGGAGGTTCAATAAGGTGCTATGAAATGCTCCACAGCAGGGCCCATTTTATGGATTAAGCTAGTAATCCACGAGCCGTGTTCTTTATAAATAGGTTTATGTTACAATAAACGTTATTATGTTACAACAGATTCACTGATGTACAGTGTGTTACGTACTCGAAAATCCCAAACCTATAAAGCATGTATTTTTTTATTTAAGATTTACAGAAGCATGTCATCTTAAGACACCTCTGGGCATTCGTGGTATAAAAGCACATACAAAACTCTGCAGAAGCAAAGACTGGCTCTGCTCAGATTCTCTTTTGTTCTTTTTAAAACACTAAACAAAAGCAGTGTGCCTTACACCTGAAGGTCAGCCCGAAGGCTAACTTTGTAAAGACTTAGAAACTGAAAAGTCCATCTCCAGAAAACCCTGCTATCTATGGATACAGAAGCCTTGAGCTAACTGGCAGGGGAGCAGCGGCGGCGCCTCCCTGGAAGCAAGTGTTAAAGATCCCTAAAGGCTTAAGTACAAATGAAAGGAAAAAGGAGCTCTTCTGACTTTAACTCCAAAGCAATGCAAAGCTATGGTGTCTCCTGTAGAGCTCTGTCCAGCCAGCCACCAACACTGTATCACCTTCCTGTGGACTCCACCAAGCAAGGCCGTCTCTTTCATTATACATTCACAGCTAGAGCAGAGGGACTGCCAGTCAAGAAAACACAAAGCTCGCCCAATGCCAAACAAAAGGGGAATGGTAAACAGAAATTAATGGTAATGTTTCTGATGTTACTGTACCAAGGATTCATACAGTGAAATGCATCATTATTATTCATATTTATTCTAATTTTATGTCTAGGTCCCTCACCCTCCACCATAAGAAAAAGCATGAAAACTTGTAAGGACGAGTATCAAAACAGAATATGTAAACATGCACCACCACCGAAACAGACCATAAGCTTTCTGGATTACTCTGGTTTTACAATTATGTAACCTATTTTTATCCAATGACCTTCTCCACAAAAAGTATATGTAAATATTTGAGGGGGTGAGGGAAAAGGTAAAAATAATAATAGAAAGAAGAAAGGATTCCAACAGGAGGGAATTCTGGAACTGGAACATGGATACAGAAGTCAACAGTAAAATCTCCATGCTGGGACTGACAACCCGTCAAAATAGCTATTGAGTGCTAACCAAAGCCCTATGCATTTATAAAACTAGCTGCTTCCTCTACTTGTATATAAGTAGGAACCCTGGGTTTCTAGAATTGTCATGCTTGCTATAAAAAAAAATCAAATACTTATAGTCTCATGTTTAAGTGAAAGTTTATGTAGAAAGAAGGAAGAGAAAAGAGGCGGGGATGACTATCTAGAGTAAGGCTGGACATACACATCACCTTCTCTGTCAGTGGTGGATCTCATCTTCTCCATAGCTTCAACCATTATAGGCCACTGATCCCCAATCTGTACCCCCCCCCCCAAGTCCTTGCTAGTATCCCAGTCTCTGGAAATCCCCATTTTCACAGTCTCAAGCATCTTAAACTTTCCAAGCTCCAACATATACACGTCTTTCCTCCAAACTGCTGTGTCTGTAAATGGTACCTAGTGCTAGGCTTCATGATAGGAAATCAGCATCAAGGTAAAGCATGCATGTTCCTCCCAACTTCTCTCTGACATTCATCTGTTACCATGTTTGCATTCCCTCCTTTACAGTGTATCCTAATCTCATCTGCATCTTTACTGTTGCTGTCCTAGTCCACACACACTGCCCAGGGTCCTCTGCTTACAGACCTGACCACACATCAGAGCATTCCTGCTTGGTCCACAGCATCTTTAAATGCTGGTTGCTTATACTCAAAGTGAGTTTAACAAAACATTGGATTCTTGACTTCCCTTGGACAATTAAGAGTTGACAGCAAGGGTGTGAAATTACACGTGGCCCACCTAGAGAGTTCAGGGGCTCTGTTCTCTGTCTTGTTTGCCACTGACCTAAATATCCCTCAATATTTCACCTAAATCAAGTTGTCATTTATCAACACAATCCCAACAGTATTTTATTCAAATAAGTCTGATCCATAGCTTTATGCTAGCCAAACACAAAAATCACATGAGTTTCTGAGCTCCCTTCTAATGCAAGTTTCTATTTTACAGTCTTACTCAGATCAGATTGCACGCATTCCTGGTTCACCCACTAATGACATCCCAATGACTTCAATGTCTAAACTCTTTTTAAAAAGAGAGAGAGAGTCAGACAGACAGACAGACAGACAGAACACATACACATGTGCATGTGTGTGAGGTCATGACACCCCTCAGAGCTGAGGTTATGAACATCTGTGGAACATGTGGCTTGTTCTGTGGGTAGTAGGATTTCTCAGGAGAGATCCTATGATCCCTCAGCAAGCATAGTGGCTGAGCCATCCTTCCAGGCTCCACCAGTCTAAACCCTGACTGCAGCCTAAAGAAAGGCTTTCTTTCTTCTGCCTTTCCTAACTCTGTGCTCCCTCTGCAAAGCCCTTTCTCAGCCCTCCTCCCGAGCTTGGAAGGCTTTTCCATCTGTGATGGGCAGAGATACCAACTTGACAGAATCTAGAATCAGGAAGAGAGGTCTCTTAGAAAGCCTAAGGGCGATTATCTTGTTTATGCTAATTGATGTGGGGAGACTTAACTGTGGGTCAGACCATTCTCTGGGCAGGGGAGTCTGGACAGCCTCAGTAGAGAAAGGGAGCCATGGGCTAGCATGGTCATCGTCTGGTTCCTCTGACTTGAGAACAGAATGTGCCCAGGTGCTTCAAGCGCCTCTCTCTGACTTCCCTGCCATGGCAAACTGCACTTAGACAGAGTTAGAATAAATACTTTCCCTTAGGCTGCTCTTGTCAGGGTTATTTTATCACAGCAACAGGAAAAGAAACTAAGACAAGATCCAAATGGCTGGTTCTTCCCTGTCATGCCGGTGTCAGCTTAAATAGAAACTTCCATAAAGGGCTTCCCTAAGCACAGACTCTAAAGCAGGCCTCTCCAGACTATGCCTACCTTCGCCTTCTATCACCTTAGCTAATGTTCTTCAAAGCAATCATTACTCTCCAACTGTCTTTCCTGCTTCCCTGTGATATATCACCTTCTACAGAGTAAACGCCATGACAACAGGTTCCACTTAGTTGTGTATTTGCTAGTGATTAAGTTCTCAGTAGTAAATGGTAAATGCGTATCAAATCAGCAAAGTGATAAGCTAACACCTCTTATAGTGGGCTCCTACACGCCTACATTCATCTCCTCCAGGTTCAATTACTTCTCAGAGGCTGACCAGCTCATTTGCAGACTGAAATGCAGTATGACATAATTCATTATTCATTCAACAACTCCAATACTGCCCTTGGTCAAGGTGCTAGACTCAAAGAGCATCCCCGCCCAATTTTTTTTTTAAGTACTTCAACTCTAATAAGGCAAGACAAATAATAAACAAAGCAAGTTATGTAACAGCAGATCAGCTGGTAAAAACTATTTTGGGGGGATAAAAACTAAAGACTATATATTATGAATGCATGTCTGTGATTGGGTTTACTATACATATCACCAAAATGGCCATGACAGGGCATACCGAGAAGGGCCTGGGAAAAGTGACAAGACAGCGAACAACAGACAGACAGAGCTGGACAGCGCAGGCCATCTAGTGCAGAACAGTAGCCAGTGTGGCTGAGGTAGGGTGAGGGGGGACAGAGTTGTAGGTGATGAAGCCCAAGAGACAAGGGGTCAGATCCTGCAGGGCCTCACAGTCAAGAACTCTGGCTCCCACGTTGAATGAAATGGAGCATGCAGGGTGGTTTTAAGCAGCCCCTGGCTTGTGTTTTAAAAGAAACACCTTCCAGCTTAGATGGTGGTGGTAGTGGTTGTATAATCTTTGAAAATACTTAAAGCCACTTAATTGAACAGCACAAAAGTTTATACATCTTAACAACATAAACTATCAAACAATTTTATTTAACACACACACACAGAAGATTTCAGAAGTCAAAAGGAGACTACAGAGGTACAAGATTAGAAGCAGGAAGACAGGTACAAGACCACTACAGTAATCTGAGAGCGTGTGGCCTGGACCAGAGAAGCAGCAGTGGGTACCAGCAATGTGTTCCAACATGGTGGAGGCGAGACCCACGAGATTTGCTAATAGTTAGATGTCGCGCGCGCCCACACGTCTCTGACCAGCAGAGACGGTGGGAAGAAACAACACAGGATGCCAAGGTTGGTTCAGAGCAGCTTGCCTTCGCAGCTTCTGCTTTATTCTGCTTCTCTCTCTCTCAGGTTTCATACAGCTGCAGCCATTCACTCTCTCACTCTGGTCTCTCCTACACTGGCTCTCTAATGCTGGTCTCGTCTCTCCTAACGCTGCTGCTCTCTGGCCCCTCATCTGGTCTCTCATCTGGTCTGCCCTCAATTTATACTTCCACTCACGCCACCTCACACTACCCAATCATAAATGCACACGTCCAAGGAAGCATGCAGGATTGGCTGATAGGAAGATATCGCGAGATGTTGCGCTAATCTCTCCAAAGAGTTACACGCGCTGCTTTTATTGAGCATGACTGAGACTGGGATAAACAAGCGAGGTCACAGGGCTTAGCATAGAGCCAGGGTGCCATCTTTGGCCCATGTGGCTGTGCCCGCTCCCCACAGTTAGACGTGGTACACAAGGAAAAGAGAATGTAAGACATGGCCCCATAAGTTTGATATTCCGAATACAGATGCTGTTCCCACCCACTAGGCTTCCCTCTTCCTGCCAGAATTTCAACAGGGGGCTAGCTGAAGCAGAGAAGTAATCTGCCAATGCACTATGACTATGAGAGCAGACAGAGGAACAACCAGTTTCTGAAAGGCCTGCTCAGTTCCTAACGCCAACCTGGGAGCAGCAAGCATCCCAAACTTCCGCCCCAAATTCCCTCAGATCTGTAAACCTCACTCCTAACTCCATACGTGGAGATGTTTTGCTTTAGCCATTTAGCCCCTTCAAGTGTATAACTCAGTGACCTTAACTCATCACTCCCACTATCTAGTTCTAAAACTTGTGTGGCTCTCCCAACCCAATCTCTACCCATAAATAACAAATCCCAATGCCCCGCTCTAGCCTCTGACAAACCTCTACCATATTTTCAATCTGTAGGAATTTGTAAGTATGGTATGTCAACAAAACCGTGAAATACCCATCCTCTCATGTGTGACTTACTGAGTTTTCAAGGTTCATCTGCATAGCGTATGTCAGGGTTCCATTTCTTTAGGGAGAGTAACACCCATTGTATACAGAACCTGTGTTTTGTTTATGCCCACATCTGTTGGTACAGTTCCTCCTTTGGCTATGTGCACGCTAACATACAAAGCATCTGTCAGAGTCCCTGCTTTCAGCCCTTTACAGAATACTCTGAGCAGTGGGATGGCTGCATCACACATATGTCCACTCACACCTTGAATAACTGCAGAATTGTTTTCAGCAGCCACTGCAACCATGCTGTCTGACTGGCAATACACAAAGGTTCTAGTTTGTCTTTGCCCTGCCAACACTTGGCGTTTTCTGGTTTCTGGATTTTTCCTTTCCATGCTTTATGCTTTGGTCACAGCCATCCTTATGGCTATCAAGTAGTTTTTCACTGAGGTTTCTATTTACATTTTCTAATGCCTAATGACGTGTATTTATTGGTTATTTACAGACACCTTTTTGGAGAAGTAGCTCCTTAAGACATTTGCCTATTACCTTTGAAGAATACCATAGTAAGTATCTGCAAGTAGGTCACCTGCTGTGTGCAATAACATCCGAAGTCTAGAACAGGAGTGCCCACAGGTCTGTCCTCACTCTGGACTTGCCACATACTTTACACTTCTGTTTCTCTCAGTCCTGGGAGCCCTCCTCTCCTTAAGGTCTCCACACAGGTCCCTTGTGCTCTTCCTCCTCCTCTTCCTCCTCCTATTCCTCCTCTTACTCCTCTCCCTCTTCCTCCTCCTCTGTACCTCTCCTCTCCTCTCCCCACCTCCTTCATTCAGTCTTGATGTAGATGCCATAAAAAAAAAAAAAAATTGAAGAGATCTTCCCAGCCCTCTCAACAAATCCCAAACTTCTCTTATACAGCACTTATCACATGGTAAGTCAAAGACTTCTCTTATACAGCACTTATCACATGGTAAGTCAAAGACTTCTCTTTGGCTTTTTGCTTAAGATCTAATCTGCCTCCATGACAATGAAAACGCCTTATCAGAAATTGGTTTTGCTGTTATATATTACCTAGAATGTTTCAGGTTTTAAAGAAATCTGTTTTAAGTAAATATGTGAATCAGGCTGTATTTTTAAACTTTTATCCATTTTTACTATTTCAAATATTGCAATATAAATTCTATGAAACACTGAGATTTTGCTTAATTTCACAAGTGTTGGCTTCCATGTGTGTCTGTACACAAAGGTGCGCCTGGTGAACATAGAGGCCAGAAGCAGTAATGGATCCCCTGAAACTAGAGTTGTATATGCCCTGAGACACCACGTGAGTGCTGGGAACTGAACCTGGGTCCTGAGCAAGTGCCACCCATGCTCTAACCACTGAGCCATCTCTCCAGCCTAGCCTCTTATTTTTGGCATTTATTTAGTTATCCCTGATTCAAAAATATTTCTCTGCAGCCAACCTGTAAGTATACTATCCTCTAGAAACACATCGAAAACATTTACATTTTATTTTCAGTAAAGAGTGATAGGATTATTTCAATTTCACTCACTTTCACTCACCAAAATGGTATAGATTTTCCAGGCAGAAACGATTCATTTCCCTCATTTACACACTTATCTATGAAGGCAGCATGAAGTGTACCGTAGGAATCATCTCTCTTCAAAGCCCATTACGTATGCTTTGTAATTTACTGGATATTGAAATAATCAGTAATCATTTCTTCCTATTCTCTTGTCAGGTTAGAGTCCTTTTTTTAAAAAAAAGTTTTCTTTTCAAATTTTACCCCTCACTTTTTTTTTTTCTTTTGGTTTTTCGAGACAGGGTTTCTCTGTGTGCCCTGGCTGTCCTGGAACTCACTTTGTAGACCAGGCTGGCCTCGAACTCAGAAATCTGCCTGCCTCTGCCTCCCTAGTGCTGGGATTAAGGGCGTGCACTACCACGCCCAGCTCCAAAGTTCACATTTTCAACACAGTACATTTCTAGATGTCACCTTAAAAAAAGGATAGAGCAATTTCACAGCAGAATTTCTTGTCTCTCACTAGAGGTATGTAAGTAAGACATGAGGCCCACACACAGAAGGGAAGCAACACACCAACACATTCACCTGAACACCATGCATGTTAGTGCTCCAGCACTGTTAAGGGTCACTGCCAACACAGTTAGGCCAAGAGCACAGTCTGCTTTTAAACTGCTGTAAGTTGATAGAGAGGATGAAAGTTTGACATGGGATTCCTCTAAGGAGAGCAGGGCAAATATGAGCAATAAATTCCCAAGGAAGTGCACACAGCCAGGCAGATATTATAGAAACCAATGAGGAAAATCAATAACTGCTCAAGACACCAGAACCTATGGGCAAAGGGACCTGTAAATCCTAAGGATTAAAATGCCCCAGGGGGTTGCCATTGAATTGGAATGTTTTCCCCCCAAACTCTATTCTTGTGATTTAAAAAAGTGAAGGCTATCTTCCTAACCTGAGTTCATGATATGCTTTAAAAAGTAAGCTACGATGGGACTCTTAATGCCCAGTTCCATAAATGTGCCTGGCACTACAGAGATGGTCATAAAACATGTCTGCACATTCCAGTGAGCTATCAAAGCTAGTGAGAGAAAGCAGGTGCTAGAAGAGTTGTCACAAGTCCCAGATGCCAACTCTAATGTCTTTACAAAGCTCTGTCCCCAAGTGGCTCTTGGGTGAGATGGATAATGGATGTGGAGCAGCCAGTTATAGGCTGGCACAGAGGCACTCTTAAGAAGTATTACTTCTGCCTGGTCCACATGACACTCCCAAGTCTCAGGAAAGGTCACATCTGCACACTGACATCCCAGAGCCTGCTCTGGGAAGCAGCATCTTAGTCCTGGACATTAGCTCAGGATTTTACCTGAAAAATGAGGAAACATGGTAAGATGTCAGTGGGCCCTGACTGGAACAGTCAGTAGAAGAGGAAAGCAGCTGAAAACAGCTCTCTGGAGAAGGAAAATCCCTCTGTGGAAATCACTATTTCTACAGAGCTAAGTTATGGGACTGTGTCTGAGTGCCCCTCACCCCTACCCCAGCCCATTACATCCTGTGCTCCTGTAAGAACAGGCTACATTCAGTACCCTCCAGTCACTCACTCCTACAGAAACTGGGACCAATTTCCTTTCTCTCTCCCTCTGCTCTGTCCCTAGTGGCCTCTACTCCAAGAGCACACCTGTCCTGTCAGGGGGCACCTCACACTGTCACTATCCTGTCATCCTCAAACACTGACACACTAGCTTATTCCCTACTCTCTTCAAGTCTTTACTGGGATGTCACTTTTAAAATGAAGCCACACCTACTAGAAACTGCCAACTCCACCCCCATAAATAGCCTACGCCCTCTGCTCTGTGCACTTCTTTATTTTACTGCCTGTCTTCCCCCACTAGAACATAATTTTTATGCTGTCTGCATTTGGCTGAACCCTTTGTTCCCATGAAACTCAGGTGGTCCAGACAGAACAGTCAGAAGAATCCTCACCGGAAGGCAAGGCTTGGCTCAGCACAGCAGGTGAAGCTCCCTCTGACAAAGCTTATCATGCTTAAAACAGAACGATGAGCTCAATGTCATCTTGCATTCTCTAACCAGTTAGAGCTTACAGTTTCAGCAGACGATGAGCCCAGCAATGAGACTGGGATCTCATGCTTACCAAGGCATCCATCACTCTGTGCCAGGAATTGTTCTAATCCTCCAGCAAAGTCACCACTACCTGCTCCATTCCAAAGGTGTGCAAACTGATGGTGGAGAGCAGTGAGTTCACACAGACTATGCCCTTCTCACTATCCTATATTGTTGGATGCTAAGGATCTAGTATTTCATGGTATAGATAAAGAAGGGCCACTAACAAGTTTTCCTATGGGAGACAGTATAAGCTTGCATTTAGGGCAGCAATCTGAAAATAGACAAAGGCAAAAATCAGTAAATTCCAAGCTGGACATACTGAAAGCAAGATGTAAGACAAGCAGAAGAAGGGAGGGCAGATTTGAGGAGAAAACCCAAAAAGCAAATATTATTATTCTTAATAGTGTACTCTGCCCTTTACTATTCTCTCCATGTATTTACATAAAAAGAATTTAAAATATCAAAGCTGAATCAAATCAAATCAAATCAAAGGAACACTGTACTATGAACTAGGTCAGTCTCCAGAGAACACAGAGCAGGGATCTCTAGTCAGGAGCAGAGCATCTGGCTTACATGAAGATGGAATTAAGGACCTTTACCTTTGCTTATATGCAGT
The DNA here is from genome assembly GCA_902729485.2 of Mus minutoides. Taxonomy (NCBI): domain Eukaryota; kingdom Metazoa; phylum Chordata; class Mammalia; order Rodentia; family Muridae; genus Mus; species Mus minutoides. Next base: position 491,173 of record LR753362.1, on the reverse strand, counting down.
TCATTTTCCAATTTTCTCATCGCCAGGCCAACCTCACAGGAGCCCAAAGCAGTGTCCACACCAGAGCCCAAGGCAGTGTCCACACCAGAGCCCAAGGCAGTGCTCATACCAGTGCCCAAGGCAGTGTCCACACCAGAGCCCAAGGCGGTGCTCACACCAGTGCCCAAGGCAGTGTCCACACCAGAGCCCAAGGCAGTGTCCACACCAGTGCCCAAGGCAGTGTCCACACCAGTGCCCAAGGCAGTGTCCATACCAGAGCCCAAGGCAGTGCTCACACCAGAGCCCAAGGCAGTGCCCACACCAGAGCCCAAGGCAACTTCCAGCAAACTTAGGCTCAGAGGCACAGAGAAGATGCACAGCACGACGGGTGAATGTTGGGGCTGTGCGAAGTGTTCTGGTAGAAGCATTCAAGTCCAGATGGAGGAGGATGAGATAAAAGAACCTCCTCATCGAAGAAGAACAAGATCAAGTGGACAAGATCAAGCAGTCCAGATAAGAAACAAAGGAATTGTACAGCAGCATGACAGTTTAACAGCCATCAATGTATGTATTAGGAAAAGCCACCAGACACTAAGAATAAGACAGATGATGGGCAGAAGAAAAGCAGGATCACGCCATGGCAGGAGAAACTGACAGTGGCAGAAGCGCCATTCTTTATCAATGCTGACTTGATTTGGAGGAGGCAACTTGGTCATTGAAACAGATCCAACTTTGACCAGTGTTCCTTGACTCCTAGAGCCTTTAGGTCTAACATTTGAGCACCAAAACAAAAAATATAGCAGATCTTACATAAACCTCCACAAAGTCAGCTGAGGGTTAATAAACAAATGGCCTCTTCAAAGGCTAATGTAAAATAAGTGGTCTCTATAAGCCCTATCAGAAATAATCAGAAAGAATGGCAGGATTCACACTAATGATATAACCAATATATTTTAGAACCCTTAGGAAAATGTATAGTAACAAGGAAATGTAATAGACTCTGAAAGGATTTACCAACAAACTCAGGGTAAACAAAGGCTTGAAACCCTTGCATGAGAAAATCATCCTCATGTCAGAAATGACTTTAAGACTGAGCTTGTAGAAATGCAGGACCACAGCCACCATCAGGCAGCAGGTAAGCCCACTGTGAAATAAGTATAAAGAAAAGAGGCTGGCACAGGGTCTAACAATGACCTGGGTGACCAGACCACATGGAGAACTGAAACAGATGTAACTATGAGGGTTTAAAGGCAGAACGGAAGAAACAACGATGGCCTGTTGAGGTTGATGCCATCCTTGGGCACACCTGACCCTGATATAGCTACTACATATGTGTAACCCAAGATTTTAGGTTCATGAGCAACACTGTCTTCTAAAGTTGTTTGTGTTCTTTACTATGCTATCTTCTGAGGTCTGAGCATAAAAATGTCCATGGACTACAAATTCTTTATGTGTTACATCCCTAAGCCATAGAAGGCAAGCATCAGAGAGCAAGGTCCTAGCAGATTTAGAATGAAGAAACGAAGGAAGATAAGATAGAAGGGAGGGAGGGAGGGAGGGAGGAAGGGAGGGAGGAAGGGAAGGAAATAAATACTGCAGATATGTAATTTACGAAAGTCCCCTTGATCTAGGGTAAAATTTTGAGAGCAACAAGTTTAGGACTGCTTATCCTGATGAGAGAATCTAGCCATCCCAAGGGGCAATACTGGACCAGCAAGACTGGGCACTGAGACAGAAATAGAGACGGGAAATGCCTCTGCCGCTCCCTCCTTCAGCCCCCACCCGCCCACACTCACCTCCTTGGTCATGTGATTCCTCTTTATCTTCATCTCCTTTCACCTTCATTGAGAGCAAAGTCAAAGCTCTCCAAGAAATGATCTCAAAACTCTTTTTCATAGCATTAGCTAAATGCAGTTCCAACCTGAGAGTATAGTTCTGCAGTTTTACAATCTAACATAAAACATCAGAGTTACAGATAACTTCAATTCAACATTTTCTAAAATTTTACAACATATGTGACATACCTGAGTTCTTGCTTCATTCTATACATTTTAAAGTTTTTTAAATAATATGGTCACAAATTTACATTTTTAAACACACAGACTATATAGTATTGAATTTCTTCTGTTTCTAAGCAGGTGAATTTCAGAATAAAATCTGTAGAGCAACATAAATTAAAACCTATGGCTAGTTTCTAGACAGTGGGGATGATGCATGCCTTTAATCCCTGCACTTGGGAGGCAGAGGCAGGCGGTTTCTGAGCTCTGGGCCAGCCTGATCTACAAAGTGAGTTCCAGGGCAGCCAAGACTACACAGAGAAACCTGTCTCAAAAAAAAAAACCCACAAAAATAAACAAACAAACAAACAAACCACTGTAGCTAGCTTGATAGACAAGTTGAGTCCGTGACATGCCATTAAACGGAGGTGCTCGCCACACTTCCCACTGAAGAGCAAGCACACAGCTGGGGGAGGATCATTACGTGTCCACCCCACTGGTGCTGGAGACAGCTCTGTGAATCCTGCTAGTGTCTAGTCGTTGGCACAAAGGAGTGATCCAAACTACATAATGACTAAGTCAGCCTTTCTCAGAAGGAAGAACTTTTCCAATAACAGAAAAATTAACGGCAATGCCAGCAACTTTAAATTATGCACTTAAATTACGTGTTGCCACTTAAATTGCACAGATAAATATTCTGCCTGAAGTTTGAGGAAAGCGTGAATGTAAATGCAGGTCATAGTGAATGAGAGCTGTTTAGAGAACAGCTTGAAGGCACACACTTACTTTTCACCTCTCTTTAAGAATCTGATTTTGTTACAACACAACTCGTTTATTATTGGAAGCTACCAGATAATCACCTGCATTACAGTTTCGACCAATATATGTTCTTTTATACATATTTCAAACGTCCCAAAATAAATTATCTGACAACAATATAACCTTAGGATATTTCCCAGGATTCTAAGACTTGGGGAAAGCCAGGCAATGGTGGTGCACGCCTTTAATCCCAGCGCTCGGGAGGCAGAGGCAGGCAGATTTCTGAGTTCGAGGCCAGCCTGGTCTACAGAGTGAGTTCCAGGACAGCCAGGGCTACACAGAGAAACCCTGACTCAAAAACCAAAAAAAAAAAAAACAAAAAAAACTTGGGGGGGAAAAAATCTAAAAAGAACTGTCATCCCCAGGCTTCCAGAGTCTTGGCTGGATTGAAATCAGCAAGCAGCCCCGACATGGAGGCTGAGCCTGCCAATCTACCAGTGGCCAAATGAAGTCTAGGGAAGCTACAGACATATTTTTCTTTTCAAATGATTAGGAAGCTCCAAAATGTATTCTTCCTGGAGTCTGACTAACGTCCCAGCTCTGGGCAGAGAAACAAAGGCTTCAGACACAATGCTGCTGTCCTTCCACACTAGACTAGGATCTGATTCATGCAAAGCCTTTTCATTTAACATGTGACCCTAAGTTCTTCCTCCCAGATAAAAGCATGAGACAAGCGTTAGCCATTCTTCAGGAAGAGACGCTCACCGTGTTCTTTCGTTGGCTCAGTGGTTACAAGACAACTGTACTGAGGATGAGTCAATCCACCTTCTAAGCTGCTGTTCGTTAGCAGCAACACTGGAGAAAGAAGACCCAGACACAGAAGGAGAGCACATAACCACTTATGGGCAGCTCTCATCAGTCTAGGAAGACAACCCTGAAAGGGAACTCTCCTCAAATGGGGGTCAAATTCAATTGTGAAAGTGAAAAAGGATTTGGTAAGTTAAAAACTAAGATTCAAGTATATTTTCTCTTCCATTAACAAAAACCAAGAACACCAACTGCATGTACCCAAAATGGTAGCAGTAAGAGGCTGGATGTACCCTTCTGTAGAGTCTTACTGCCATTTCCTCCAGCAGCATACTCACATAAGGAATAGTCTCGCAAAACTACCTGGACATCATCAGTATCGTCTTAATCCTTATGAACGTCTACGTGCCATCATTTTGGTAGATTTTTCTCGTTTTCAGCTGTTTGTTGGTCTAGCACTGCCGGAGTTTGTTTTGTCAATGGCTCTGCATGTGAGCCTGATAGTTCTTTAACTTCAATTTTCTTAATTTCACAGAATCCTTATTTCCTGAAGTTTATTTAAAAAAAAAAAAAAAAAACCCTGCCATTTAATTTTACAATTGAGTGCTGATTTTCCACCTTCTCAACCAGCAGTGAAGGGCTGTGCCTGATGGGACAGACAAGGGCATGCCTCCTCAGGGATCAATGTCTGAATGAGAATTAATTCTACATGTGGACAGTTCATTAGTGAACACTTACATTACAATGACTGTGTCTCCTGCGAGACCTCAGAGTGTATGTGAGATAATGCATGAGAGCCCCTGGCAGCATAGAGATGCTCCAGTCTCCGTGACCTGGAGCTGCTTCTGAGGCTAGCAGCACCTGAGCGCATTCCCTGTTCATCCTGCCGTCTACACGGCCAGCCATGTCGTGCTCACAGACTGAGGCAGACAATGCCTCACAAGCCTCTTGCTCTGACAGCACAAATGGCTTCACTGGCACCACTCTACCTGCAGAAGAGTTACTACTCCACAGTCTTACAGTCCAGAAAAAACTATATTATCGCTGAGGACACACATAAAGGGCAGTGCTTCACATTTAAATACAACCAACCACCAACAATAAAACCAGCTTTAGACCACCAAGCATAGCGATGAAGACACAGCAGAGGCATGAGGCAGAGTTCAAGGCCAGCCTGGTTACATTGTGAGACCGTCTCCAAACACAGAAAAAAATAATAATAAGCCCCCAACCTCCAAAGATTAAGGTGCAAGTCATACTGCTTCAGACCCAACTCTTTAGGGAGGAGTAGTTAAAAGCACATGACTGCAGTAAACTAGTCCTATGTACGTGTCTTCTCTAAGATGACAACATAAACTAGTAACGAGTAGTTGCCTATAACAATATTCAAAATAATTTCTCAGAACCTGCAAACCTACCAACCTTGTGTGCAGGACGAGGATCGTGGCACAGGATGGATCTTCAGTTAAACCTACTTTTGTTAGTTTGCTTTCATTGTAGCTGCTGAGTAGACAAAGGCTTCCCTGAGCTTCTCCTTAAGGCCCCAGGAGCTAAAAGCTAGGTCAGCAGCAACAGCAGTGCTGGCTGGAAGGACCAACTGTCACAGTGCGCAGCAGTGTCTCGAGACTCGCTTTCCGAACCTCTGTGGAGGTCTCCATTTGTCCCCTTTGCCACCATCTATGTGCTGGACACTCACCCTGTGAACACCACCCTTGCTTACAACAATAGTCAAGTGCTACAAATCCGCCCACTGACCTTAGCCCAGTGGCCAACCCAGCCTGACAGTCAACAGCTCCCAGGAACCTCCAGGAACCAGCCGCAGCCCAGTGTTCCCACCTTTCCTTTACCTGTTCGAGTCTCCACCTTCTGGTACTCTCCAGGGAAGGCTGTTTCCAAGTCTAGAGGAAACCAGAAACCAGCTCCTCGTTGGCACCATCTAGAACTGTATCTGCCCTCTTCTCTGTGCCCATTACACAAAATGGAAGCAGGTCTCATGCCACTGGCTGTCTTTCACCCTGCTTCAACCTCGGCTTCTTGGATCCATTCCCTTGCCTGAGATCGTCAATACCAAGAACAGTCATATCCAGCTTCCAGGCTGTCTTCTCATATTCACCTTCAGGGTACAGTAACTCTCAGAAGTTATTGACTTTTTTCTTTTCCCACCACCTTACCTCTCAGAACATCTTAAAATTCAACTCCCTTTTAAATTAAAAATAATGAGGACTAGAGTGCGGCTGGCTCGGTGGTAGAGTGCTTGATGAGTGTGCGCAAAACCCGGGCTTCAGTCTCCAGAACAGCATGTGTGGTGGCTTCAACAGGAACAGCCCCATAAACTCATAGATTTGAACGCTTGGTCATTAAAAGGGCGGCACTACGTGACAGGGATTAGGGATGTGGCCTTGTTACAGTAGGTGTGGCCTTGTTGGAGGAAGTCTGTCAACTGAGGGTGAAAAGTTTCAAAATGCTCAAGCCAGGAATGGAGAACTCTCAGCTCCTCTCCAAGGCCTTGTCTGCCTGCATGACATCACACTTCCCCACCATGATGATAATGGACTAAAGCTCTCAACTGTAAGCCAGCCTAAATTAAATGCTTTCCATTGTAGGAGTTGGTGTGGTCATGGTGTCTCTTCACAGCAACAGAACACTTACTAAGACAGCATTTATATGCAAGTACAAATGCACATACTTGTACACACACACATTAATACTGACAAACACTTTTATACATATGTAAGTTTACCTGTAAAAGAAGTATGAGAATTAATACTATCTATGTCTTCTGTGGAGCCATCTTTATGTAAACTTTTCCAGGAATTTATAGGGATACAAGTATTATTCATTTTTGAGGCAGGATCTTTACCTACAGTCCAGGCTAGCCTCTAACGATTGCCTCTGCCTCTTACAAGCTGGGACCACATGCAAGTGGCTGTATACCACGCAATCATTTTCATGACTTTCTTACCAGTGGGTGTATTTCAGTAGTGCTATAAACACTACTGCAGAAAGCGTCCTCAGACATGTCTAACACTATAATGCTGTGCCTTACATCGCTGACCCACTGTGTTTGGCTTCCACACCCGGTGCCCTATTGCCCTGGTTACCAACGCATGGCTAGCAGCACCTGTGACTTCCTCCTCTCCTACCTGACTTTTCAGCAAAGACAGACAGACAGCAGCATCCTGCCCCTCCTCCTTGGAAGCACACCTCCCTTCATATTCTCCACTGGCTGGCTGCCCTTCCCTCATTTCCTTTGACAAGGTCTCTTGTGACTCAGCCCTGTTGGGCACCTCATCCTCTGGTCTAGCTCCTCTCTTCTTCTTTTTGGCTCTCCTATGTTCTGTCTCTTACGGTTCTAATGGACTCCCTGGTTTCTGACCTCTGGAAACAACTCTTCAGTTTCCACTCCGGGCATTCTTTCTTCAACATTGAATTTCGAATTAATGATGCTCCTTAGGAGCTTCAGACAGCAGCACGTGTCTCCAGGCCACTCATTTCTAATGCCACTACCATCATCTTTACACTTTAGCTACCAGAAGCACCTTTCCCCTGCTCTCCCAACCTCCTCAGCCACCGCTTCAATCTACTTCCCATGGAGGTGACAAGGTTTTACAAAGCGCTTCTGTAACTCCTTCAGCAATGCTTGCACTGCAATAATCAATGTCAGTTTGTGACGTCACTCCAAGCCTGACAGGCTTCTCACTTTGTTCCTCTACCTTCTACGACTGGCCACACAACTTCATTCTCTCAGAACAGGCTAAGTCCATTCTCCTCAAGGCTTTTCCATCCGGGCCTGCTTAAGTGCTTTCTTCTTTTGACCTAACTCGTGATGTCACTTAGGTCTCCATGAAAACATCTCTGCTTTAAATCCTCGCTGACTCCCCAGGTTAAATAGTATTCCTGCTACACCTTACGCCCAATTGTCCTTTCTTTCTTCCATTTATCATGGCTTACAAATATTCTTCTCTTGTAATAGCTGTCTACTAGCATCCCTACTAAGCTGTGCACTCCACTAGGGCCAGGGCTGTGGACCTAATACTCCCTGGAGCTCTAGCATCTTGCCCAGGACCTAATACGCATTAATATGCGTTTGATTTTATTTGGGAAATGCCAACATTTTCTGAGGAAGTAGTACAACGGCTACTCGAACAGACAGAATTTCAGGAATTGAGATGAGAAATGAATGTTTCAGAAAAAGGAAATAGACCACGTGTTTGAATCTAGTTCAGAGATTTTAATTCCAAAATTCAATATAATTCTGGTACCAAGAATGAATTAAGGAGTTTACTACATTAAAGCAAAGCAGGCCCAACTGCAGAGAGAATACTACCATTTCCCTATTAATTCCACAACTAGCTTAAACGGGCTCTGGCAGTGGCACCAATGCCTTTCTAGTGTCCTGGGTCCTAAACTGTGATGCTTTCTTTGATTTGATTTCTTCTTCTCTGAATTCAGCTGATCATCACCTGACACTGATTTCTGCTTGGAAACAGTTTCCATGGCTCCTTGATTTCTCCACTCTAACTAAAGACACTAACTCAACACGGGATTAGTGCAGCCTTCCCCTGAGTGTGTTTCCTGACCTTGGCAGGGATGGCCATTGGGCTGTGAGGATCTGTGCAGGGCACCCCAGGACATCTGTCAATCTTCATAGTCACCAGATTCTAGCAATAACCTTCTCCTTCAGAAGGATCCCCAGACACGGCCAATTGCCCACGGGGAGGCAAAGGTGCCCTACTGTCCTAGGAGGGGTCTTCACAGGAAAACTCAACATAGCCTTCCAGGCCAAGTCAGGCTTCTTCTCTATGACAATGTGTGTTCGTGTTATATTAGTCAGCATTTTCTTTTCTGTGACAGTGTGCCCATGTTATAGTTACATGTATACCTAAGTGTATGCTGGTGTTATAAGCATGATCTCTGAGTAGGTATATACATGGAGACTTAAATGATATAAGAAGTTAGGCCAAAAGAGGAAATCATTAGTCAGCGTTTTCCTCCTCTGTGACATGTGCCCCTGTTATATTAGGCAGCATTTTTCTCCTCTGTGACATGTGCCCCTGTTATATTGGTCAGTGTTTCCACTATAACCAGGATAGCTGACATAAGGAAGCAAAGTTTCCTTTGACTAGTGGTTTCAGTCACTTCAGTCCATGGTTGACTGAATCCACTGTTTCTAGGCCTGTGGTGGGGACAATACGTCACAGCAGAACTGCTAGGAATAAACTGGTATGAGTACTGTGTGGTAGTCAAAAGCAGAGAGAAGCAGAGCTACCACAAGACAGACCTTTCCAGGGCTGCCCCAGATACCTGCTTCCTTCAACAGTTCTTTCTGTTTCCAGCGCCTCCCACTAATCATCCCAGGATGAATCGTGACTTAATCACCTTCTGGGAGCCCCAACCCTAACACTGCTGCACTGGAGACAAAACCTTGAGCCACCACAACCTATTCATAACACCAGTCAACAAACTGTCACAGTGCCTTAACTGTATAAGTAACCTGTGCAAAAACCAACCAACCAAACAAACAAACAAAACCTGAATTGGTCACAGGACCTCGCTCTGTAGCCCAACCAGCCTGGAACTGACTCCACAGCCCAGGAACCAGCTCCAGCTTCAGGCACCTGAGTGCTGGGCATCAACCAACACGCCCAACAGGAGACTATGACTTGCGTATCATTTTGATAAAATTAAATATAATATCCACTGTTGAGAAGAATGTGGAAAAAGAAATGCCACTACATCATGCTAGGAGGCCATTATTACATACTTGTGAGTACAGTCGTTAATAAGAGCATAATCTTTGACACGGCTTGATTACAGATTAGATAATGTGGAAGGCCTTCTGTCTTGTAACAGAAACATCCTAAAGGTTCTTCCAACAGACAACTGCTAACAGTGATATACTCTGGTACTGTTACAAGAAATAAATCAGATTGTTATGTACTAACAGAATGACAGCATACTGACAAGATGGTGAAATACAACACACTAAATGCTATTTTCTTTTTAAAAATGATTTTCAACATTAGCTTACACACTAGTGGGCTTCATAATGCACTCTCCTTTGTACTTTCGCTGCCCTGTACATTACACTTGGCTATTGTTCCCTCCCCTTCTCTCTCTGTCCACTCTGTCCCTACATGCTGGTCCCCTTCTTCCCCACAAATGTGCTTTCATGATACATGTACTCCAGAGCCATCTCTTCCTCTTCCTCTTGCTCCTCTTCCTCTTCCTCTCCCTGAAGAGGTTGTCCTCCATTCTTGGCCCCTCTCTACTTCAATGTCCTACACAGGTACGTAAGATTAGGTATGAGAGAATAAGGAAGGAGAGTATTTGTCTGACTCTAGCTTGTTTAACATGACTTCTGGTTGCACACATTTTTCTGCAGATGTCATGACTTCACTCTTTATGAGAGAATGGAGCTCCACTGTATTAGGTACCACATTTTCTTGTCCATTGCATTTGAATGCAGCAGCAAATAGGAACATGAGGTGTGTGGTGTGTGCAGTGGGAGGCTTTCGGGGCCTATCTGGAAGTATTTTAGCTGGAGCATGGGCTAGTTTTTGTTGTCTAAGGAAACCTCTCTGACTTCCATGTTTGTGCCAGCTTATACCCCCAATAGCAGTATATGAGAATTGTCTTACAGTCATGTCTTGAAGCAATTCTGACTGGGGTGAGATGGGATCTCAAAGCAGTTTTAAGATCCATTTCTCTGATGGCTGACATTTCTGATGTTTGGACAGCTTTCCAAAGATTTTTGGCCACTAAATAACATTTTTACAAATAACACATTTATGCATAACTATATTTAGAGAAAAGATCATTATACTATATGTTCTAGTGAACATGTCAAAGGATAAGTAAAAATTCTATTGTCATATTTTAAAGTGATTACAGATTTTAAAAACCTCCTGAAATAGTTAAATTTATGAATCCATACTTTAAATTTACTTGGTTTCTTTAAACTAGGCTTATACATCATCTACCACCTTCATTTCAGCCAAAAATCATGAGTTGGAATCTTGTTCTCACCCTAAAGAATCAATGGTAAAAAGGAAGTTTACAGAAAAATATTTCTGTTTTGCAGCTTATGGCATGATACATCCATGAATTGCACTGAAAATTTGTCCCCTGAAATCAAACACTGTGTTTACATACAGAACGTGCCCCAAAGTTCTCTAACAAAGAAAAGTGTTTAATCAAACTATCTGCTGACAGCTGGCTAGAGTTGATCTAAGGCAGAAAGAAAGGAGCACCAGCCACTGATCCTTTGGTTTGGGTAGGGGAGCTGAATATGCAAATGAGCCTAGAATGGAGCCTCGTTATCTGCTTCACACTTCCAGTGTGATTTTAAGCACCCTAGGTATACACACACACACACACACACACACACACACACACACAGAGAGAGAGAGAGAGAGAGAGAAAGCACAGCCATCTCAACAAGCCACACGAGTCATCTGTTCAGAACCGGGAGCCGCATGCACGCGTCTGCAACATTAACTGCAAGGCAGATGGTAGGCGCTGATCAACAGACACAAAATAAACCCCACAGCCTGCTCCTCAAACGGTCCCTCGGTGCTTTCCTTTAGAAAAATATCAAGCGGCTTTTCTCTACTGTGGATTTGCAACTCCACGGTTACAATGGGCAACACAAAGGAGACTTCAAAGGAGGAAAGATGTTCCTTGGCACAGACTTGCTTTCCTAGTCTTAGACAGGAGATAACACTAACTTTGAAACTCACAGAATTCTGTAGTTTTTATCAGTATCTAATGTGTAAATGAGCTCTTTCTATAACTGGAGGTTTAGCTTTCAAAATACATAATTACTGATCATTTTAGTCTGCATCGCATTTCTTTTGCAGGGTGAAATGAACTAAAACAGCTGTTATGTCCTAATAGCTTTATAATGTGCAGAGAATTTCTATGACTACCCAAAATTAAACCTATAGCTTCCCACCAGGCAGAATGTAGTCATGTGTACATGTGACCCACGTTATTTGGAAGAACAATTATTAACTTATGAAATTATAATTTGAAGCATAATGAAGAAAAACCCTGCCATTCCTGAATGAGGTCAGAGACACAGAGCCCACACTGACCACTCCCCACTGTTCTCAGCGGCACTGGACTGAAGGAGCCCAAGTGTCCTGTTGCTGCCGTTCCTTGCAAGGACCAAGCCCTCTATTTTCATACTGGGAGATGAATGTTCAGAAGGTGAACCAAGTCTGGCACTCTGCCCAGAACGTCTGGCAGCCGACAAGTAATCTGGTTTTATTGCTGGTCTACTCTCCCCTGAGCTGACCTTGCATCCAGAGAGAGCATCCTGAGCTGGGGATGTGTACCATTTATAATCATCACCAAGAAAGCACTGATCATCTTATTAACCATGAGACTGGTATGCATTGTTCTCTTTAAACACATTCCTATAAGGTGAAATATTTAAAAACCTTGTTTCCTTCTATCTCCCTTTAATAATGGGGGAGGGGCAGCAATGTTAAGAGCATTTTCCAGAAAAATCTACTATTCAGGCAGCTACATTCAAGGACGATAAGAGGGTTAAGAAGATTCTGCTATGTGACAAGTACTACCTACAGAAGTGTAAAAGCAGGCCCAGGAATAATTAGACGAGTGCACAGGGTATATTATGTAATTGATGGGTACACTGGGCCACTCCAGCTATAAATATTAAAGGTCAAAGCAATCACTGCCAGGCAGTGTGGGTGACATCTGAAGGTATACAAGCCTAGTTCTGCACTAAGAGAATTACTATCAACCAACATCCCCTGGAATACTGTCCTTAAAACAAGCAGGACAGGAGGCGACTGTCACGCACAACAGAGGTGTGTCCACGCTGGCTTCTTCTGCTGTCCTCCCAGCATCTTGTCCTCTCACACTTACACAGTGGAGTTCCTTACTGCTGCCATTTTCTTATCCACCCACTCACTGGGCTCACAGGCTTGGAGACTCTGTCCCAGAGGTTCCACTAGTCAGTGTGCTCCTCCTCCAAGTTCCTCCATCTCTGCCATCTCTGTCTGCCTGTCAGAGGTCTCTGGTAACCATTCAGGAGCCCAGGCTCTGAGCAGCCTTGCTGTCACTCCCTGGGTCCACTCAAGAGACACATTGTCCTGTGCCTAATAGCTCAGCAACTGCCTACTGGTTCTAGATTTCCTGAGTGTCATTAATAAATTCTAGGCAGCAGATTACAAAACGTCTCATATATGAACATTAATGTTCATGTTCCCACACAGAGTACGTACAGCAGCAACATGCTTACAACAGGTAATAATATTTCCTCTAAAAAATAACATACCAGGTCAAATCTTGGCTCCAAAAAAATGAGACTTTCTTCAGTTCCCAGATATTTTTTTTCTAATTTCTGACAATTGACCCAGTTCTTCAGAGGGAATACTTTAGTTTTATATGGAAGGAAGAGTTTTAAAATGTAATTTTAAATAGAACAGAGTAAAGTCTATGTATCTACAGTGATAGAAGGTAACATGGAGAGACGGCCATTCACACACATCCTCTGAGCTTTAGATAAAGGTAGGAATGTGGGTGGGCACTGGGACCGCACTAGAGAGACCTAAACACCACGGCTGACCAGGCTGACCAACGAGCCCCTCTGCACAGACAACATCCTTCCCTTGGGTGATCACTTGGTCTTTTAGACTCAGTTCAAATCCTCCCCATGGGAGATTCCCTAACATGAAAAGGTCACATAAAACATGAAAGGTCATGTACCTTTCATATTTTACTTTCTCAGTTTTTAACTGTTTATAGTTATTAACTTATTTGGGGCACTAAATGCGCATGCATCATGGTGCATGTACGGAGGTCAGAGGAACACTTGTGGGAGTTCGGTTCTCTCCTTCTCCCATGTGGGACTTGGGAGGTCCTGAGTTCGATCCCCAAGTCCTCAGGCTTGGCAGCCATCACCTTTACCCTCTATGCCATCTCTTCACCACACTTCATCAGTTTTTAGTCGACTGTCCTCTCCATAACATCATGAGTCTCTTGAGGGGAACAACTGCATCTTGACATCTGATGGAGGATGGCAGGTAAATAACTAAACAGATCAATCCTTTAGCAATAATGCCAATACATATTGAAAAGAGGTAAGTCATGAGAAGGGAGGTTTGATGACTGATCTGGGGGGTGCCATCTGCACCTCTTCTTGGACCTAACTGCTTGGGAAGCAACTGCTAACAGAATAAAATATAGCTCCTGCCCTTCCATGATGAGGATCAGCAACTGGTATTTGTGGTAATTGTGGGTTATTAGTGCCGTTAGCATCATCTTCACACAATGAGCTTATTAAGACACACTCTAAAATTACAAAACAAACTGCAAAGGAAAGGACAAGCCCAATCTATTCTCTCATGCTCTGATCCGCCGCTGCACACACAAAAGGAGCTCAAAATGCTATTATCCTTTAAACCAACAAAATAAAACAAAAAGGCCTGGATTCAATTGAATAACTCATGCATAAATGGCTATTTCTCAAAGGTCTTATTGAAAATAAACCACAGTGCTTTGGGGTTTTTTTTTGGGGGGGGGGGTTGGTTTTGCTGTGGGCTTTTTTTTTAATCCTAATAAGATTCTAAGTGAAAATAATAAATAATTTCTCAACTTAAAAAAGGCAACTCAAGAGGAGGTCTTAAGAAAAGAGATTTCATAATATATGTTGTTTGTTTCTAAATAGAGCTGGAGCAAAACAAACAGGAAGTAAGAAAACAGAGCCCACACTATGCTAACAAAGCCTAAAATGATCTTAAGAGGAAGCAAGGAGCAGAGAAGCTGAAAGCTCTATTGACATACTGACATACTGACAGAGCATACCTTGAACAAGGATTGCTAAGCAGCTCTCTGGAGCATTTTTCAGAAGGAAACTTCCCCCAGTTGCTCATCACCATTAACACTGGGTGGCTGTGACCAACTAGAGCAGAGCAGTCTTTGGTAACAGTAACAGTGAGCCTCCTGCAGTATTCCTAAAAAGGGCCCTTCCCACAGGGGGGTGTGGGGGAACCTGGCTCAGTGGTGGAATGTGCCCCAAAAAGGGGCAGCAAGGGCTTCTTCTAGATCATGTGTTCTGCAGCTCCAGAGCAGAGCTGTTCTTCTGCTTTGCCAAAGACTGGGTTTCATCTAGTCGGTCACTTTATTCTGGAGGTTGAGCCCAAAGGCTTGTGCATGCTGAGGTGTTCCCACAGTGCTGCACACACATCTCCCACCCAGGGATGGCAGTGTATGACACAGAGCTCAGCTTTCCAATGCTCACATTCTGCATCTGTACAACAATCTAGCCTCCCATGAGGCTGCTGTGAGAATCACACATGGGAATAAAGCATGCCTGGCCCACAAGTACTTAGTATACATTCAGCTGCTCCCTTCCCTGCCTCCCCAGCCCTCTGACTTTCTCCCTCTATCCTCAGTCCTCCTTTCTTCTGGTTTTGTGACTCCTCATATATATTCAGTGACTCTATCTGTTACTCTTTTATTTATTTCAAAGTTCCAGAAGAAGGCCTGAAAAACTGATTTGTAAGAAACCAGAATAACTCTACTATAGAAGCTCACGTGCCCTCTACTCTGGAGCCTATGACTCCTGAGTTAGCTGGCACACAGTGGGCATCCACAGACTTGGCATAATTAATGCTTCCCATCAGAGAGACTTAAAGAGTACAAATAGTTTCACATGCTATTTTACAAACCACAGACTTCAGAACAATTTATATTTAAATACAATTTTATTTTTAAAATCATTTTAAATTCTCTTCTGCTCTAAGTAAAATTGTTATAATTTAGTGACACCATGTGGCTATGTTTTGCTTTACATTCTTAGAAAATAAATGTTCCTCTCCACATAGGCTGTATGGTGCTAGTTCAATTATGACATCAAAGTTACAAGTAGAGGAACAATTCACACTGTGTTTGCTCAAATGGCTACTTCTTCAAAGTGGGACCCTTCCCACTCTTCCATGTCTAAATAGGGCATTTCGCAAAGGGTTGAGCTTTCTGGTCCCATGAGAAGAGTAAAGACTCAGCGTGACTGACTAGGAATCTAAAGCCTCAGGGTGAACTGCTCAATTATGCCAGTGTTTGCCTTTCAAAGCAAATAAGCATTCTGTCTGCCCAGTTAGTGGGTGAGATGGGGCAGAGGAGTGGAGGCTGACCAGACACACACATCCACGCACTGCTAGTGTGGCGGGGAGAGAACGCTCTATAAATAGAAACACGTCTCTCCTCATTTGCTGTACCTGTCCCCTAGATCTACAGCCCTGTGAAGGTACGATAATCTAATGAGAACTGGTGGGGGACGTCACAGCCAATGACAGCAGGGAGGAGGGGAGACGGAAGAGATGGAGGCAATAAAAGAAATTCAAGTGCCTTATGCCAACAAATGCTACAGTTTAGTACACATCAAACGAGGCTCCCACAGAAGACTAGCTACTATGAACAACAGCATTCTCCATATACCAAAGAAGGCCTACATGCCCAGAGCAGAGACCAGATCATAGCATTTCCTGTCTCTCTGCTGGCAACCTTACTTAAAAATACATGCCTGCTCTCAGTGACCCGTACTTATAAATTTGTGTATATGCTACTCCCAACTGACGAATGCAGAAACCCTGACATCTATCAGTGTTACAAGCTCAGGACTGAGTACAGTGTAGAGCACAAAGCAGGTGCTTATTTGCTGAATGAGTAAGTAGTGGATGAACAAACGAAGACACTTTTCTTTTCTGGGCTAGTGAAGCATGCCTGAATCCCTGTTCTGAGTAAAAACAGAGCCCCTCTAGTGAGGTATTTATCATCACCGAAGGCCTCTAATGTAACCCCTGAGACTAGAAGACAGACTGGCAAATGTTCTGCAACACCCCTTCCTTTTTCTGTGACATACTTGACACATAATAATTTCTTGCTCTAAGAAAATGGGAATAAGGAGGAAAAGGAAACAGTAGTTATTCAAACAGGCAACGGGCGGGCATCAAAAGAAAGCATTGGTAGAGAATCAAGTGCCTGCTACAAGAAACAAGACCCATCTCATCGGGGGTGCGATCACTATTATATGACACTCCTAAGTCAACTGTCTCAACCTAGCCCACCACACTGTCTGCCAGAATTCAACATTTGATTACAAAGAGTTTCTAAAGGATTAGAAACATTTGTAGCATTCTGTAGGATTGGGATTCTTTAGCATTAGAACACTTTCCTAAGCAGGATATAAAAGTAAAAGGTATTTCAAAACACTGACAGAAGTGACTGGCTTTTAAAAATTAAAATTTTATTTTCATAAAGCATCAATATAACACTAAAATGCAGTATCAATTCACATAACACACAAGAGAGAGAGAAAGAGAGGGGGGGTCTTATCAATGCAAAGTTCTTACAGGGGACACTGTGAGGTTGGTCTGAGGATGAATATGCACACAGATAAACTGCAAGGCGCTTTTCTTATCTCCAGCTGGGGGTTAAGGTGGGAGGGGCTGGTGTTAGTCAAGCTTTGGTGCACACAGAACAGCACACACACCCTATACACACACACACACACACACACACACACACACACACACACACACACACATACTCCTGACAAGGATTCAGAAAGGTCAGTCACTTCCTTTCACTCATCATCACTGAAGTGATAATTGTGGTGTGAGGCTGGCACTTCCTTACTGCCAGGAGACGCAACCCACCACCATGCCAGGTGGACGCTACCAGGGTTACCCGGCACAGGCAGAGGCATGGCAGACCTAGTGCTATGTTACATGTTTTCTCAGAACCAAAAATATACAAAACCTGCTGTAAACATTCAAAACTGTGCAAGCCGTTAGTTATTAGTTATTAAGATACTGTTTGTGGCAGGCTCAGGACAGTACAGGAAAGCACTCACAGGCTCGGCTGCTAGGAAAAGGCTCAGTGGCATCTTAATAAAAGCCACTGTGCCAAAGATGCCAACCTTCTCTGAAGATCAAACAACAGCTCAGATTCTCAAAGGGTGATTAAAAAAAAATTCTGCTCTGTAGGAAACAAGCAGCCTTCCTGCTCAGTAACTATCAAGCTAGAGTGAGGCTCCTGCTCCTTTTGGTAAGGGCACCATGCTCAGTGAGGCACGATTCACCACAGCAAGGGTGTGAACTGAAGCCAGGGTTGGGGTGAGCGCCATCTGCAGCACAGCACAGGTTCCAGCCACAATGCTGACTGACTGTTGCCTAGTCTCAGAAAGAGGTGTAGGTCAAATCTCCCATGCCTCAATTGATAAAAATACCACTTTTTTCAATGTAACAGATGAAAGCTGCCATCCATACAAAGAATTTAAAACCTTCAGCATGAACCTCAAATTTCAGTTTCCTACAGAAAACAAGCCCTAAAAATGTAGACCTGTTTGCCAGCTCCGGGAGTCTGCCACTACTCAGACCCTCTTAATGACTGCTCTGCTCAGATGGACAGGTGAATGTTCAGGGCAATGCAGACTTCATCTCTCCCCGTCAGTCAGCGCCTTACACCATGACCCTGCCCTGGGTACAGAGTAGCTGCCTAGCATAGTATCACGGTCTGAGTGCTGTCTGACAATCCTAAGACTTAGAACCCGCACTCTATGCCTCTAAAAGCTTGTGATTTTACTCTGAGGGAAACCAAAGCAACACAAAAGACACTACACAACAAAGATGACATATGTACAAATACACAAATTAACTAACACAAGAAAAATTAAATCCTTACACACTAAGGATTTGCAGAGTGAAGTACCTACAAGAAGTTCATTTAGAACATTGTTTAAGCAGTCAATAAATGATTATGAAGGGAAATCAAAGCATCCTTGGATAGTCAAGTAAGGTCTAATTCTTAGATTTATTTTAAACTGCTGTTAGAACAAACACCTGAGCTGACGAACGATTTATGAAGCAATGCAGGAGGCATGTTAAAATGCTCGTCGTCTTTAAAGCTTTCTAACTGATGCTGATCCTGAGGCCCCTCCCTCTCTCATTCCCACCATCTCTCAGGGCACCTTTGCTCCATCAGCTTTCTGGTCTGGAACCAAAGCACTGCGGTGGTCTGACTGAGAATGTCCTCCATGGGCGCATGTTATCTGAATGTTTGGTTCTCAGTTGGTAGACCTTCTTGGTAAAGATTAGGGGGTATGGCCTTGTGGGAGGAAGCTTGACACTGAAGCTGGGCTTTGGGCTTTCCCATGCAGAACTGAGTTCGTGCATGCATGCATGTGCCTCATGCTTGTGGAAAAGGGGTGAGCTCTCAGCTCCTGCTCCTCTAGCACCATGCCTGGCTGCAGCTTCTCATGGGCTTCCCTCTGAAGCTTTCTTCTCTAAGAGGTATCTGGCCAAATGTTTGCTACAGCAACTGAACAGCAACTACGACATGGACTAAAACAAAAGCAGAGCACAAAATGACCCTGTAAAAATCAGGTCCACTTTTAGAAAGAAGGAAATGAAGAGAAGAGAAGAGAAGAGAAGAGAAGAGAAGAGAAGAGAAGAGAAGAGAAGAGAAGAGAGGAGNGGAGGGGAGGGGAGGGGAGGGGGAGTGCCCAAGGGAAAGCCTGGTTCTAAAGCTGGAGATCCTGACTGAAGGCAGGTCTCTCCCTCTGGCTGGAGTTTTGAGGGAGAAAGCACAGCTGGAATCATGAGAATCTGCTCCGGAGTCACGTTCCTATTGCCTCTGATGACACACACATGCACTGTGCTACCACCTACGCCAAATGCTTACACTCACACGCTGCTGATTTTTCAATCTGCTGCAATCATTATAATCTGAGTCGGTGAAGACTTCATCATCATCTCCTCCTCCTCCTCCTCCTCTTCCTCCTCCTCCTCCTCTTCCTCCTCCTCCTCCTCTTCCTCCTCCTCCATAACAGGTCCCTCTCATTCCACAAGCAGCACTGAATCTTCACTCAATTTCTTGTCCCTCTTACTTTAATCCATTCAAAACTCCTGTGGGTAAAAGAGCAACTGCCAGACGAGACACTTTAGTTCCTCTTTGGGGAAATGAAATTGATTTTCTTCATTTTCACAGAAGAGGATCCCTGGGTAACAATATTGTGTCCAGTCAACGCCCATAATAAAAATGTAGGCAATATTTTTTACTATCCTAGTGACTAAAGGGTTCTGTGAAATTCTTGTTCTATGTTAACCATGAGTTCAGAGGTGTCTCCTGACTAGGGGACATGCTCACCCACTCACTCCATGTTAGTCACAGCTAAAAGTTAAGGTGGCTGCCATCTGGCGTGGGGGACTGTGGGGGTGCTGATGAACAGGGGCCAGCTCCACATTCTCCCTGTTTGCACCCATCATTTCTCTTCTCTCCACACCTCACTAAGGAGCCCATTTTCTACCTTTAACCTTGTCTCTCGCCTTAGAAATTATCCAATGGCACTTCCCCAGAGGGAAAATAAGTCTATGTGATCTTCGGGGTACCTCAACCACCTTTTCCAGCTCCCAGTTTCATACCTATCTTGCAGGACTAGAGGATGTTTAGATTATAGTTTGATCTAAAGAAGAATATGAACTATCAGAAGAGTAACCTTTCAATATTCTCTAAAACAGCCTTACCTGGAAGCTGCCAAATAGCAGGATCCTGAGCTGGGAAGGTGTGAGCGGGAAGCCTGCCCGCCGAGCCAGCCCTGCACCTTTGTCTGACTCCACTTACAACACCTAAGCTGCCCAGCCGCATTACCTCTCTCAGATGCAGGAAAGGCCCAAGTACGCCAACACGGACCCTAGCAACCAGGGCTCCTGCTGGCTCTGGGAACCACCAGGAAGCCTTCAGAGCAATCTTCTCTCTCTCCAGCCAGAACTGCCTTCTCTGTGTAGACACCAGTGAGTGCAAAGGGCACTTCTACCTCCCAAGCGTTACCTGTTTCGTCACAGGCTACACATGTCCACAAGAAAACCTGGCACAAAACAGGACAGTTCCACAGTGCATGCCGCACACTTGGGTAGCTGACTCCCCCTACTGGTTTTTTATCTGGGTCTTGTTTTCTAGTCTTTTATTGTTATTTTGGGTTTTTGTTTGGTTTTGAGAGCAGTCTCCTTCTCAGTCTCCAAATGTTCTTAAATAAAGACAAAAATGAGTTACGGTGAGCACTCACCTGCAGACACGGGCTGGGAAATACAACTTTTGCCAAGACCGACACAAGTAATGTGAGTGATCGATCACTCTGATCCAATCAAGTTCGTCCATGGACACTTCAATAAAGTAGGAGTAAGACCTGTGAAGTAACAAGGAAACATGGCAGAGTCACAACAACCGGAAGGGAACCGTGAAAAGGAGCCGCCATGTACAATTCACTAATTATATGTTCTGTTATACAGGCACGTTTATCAAAATCAGGTAATAACCAAAGCTGTGTAAAAGAAAAGCCTCTACTGCAGAATTTACCCAACATACTGAAATTTCCTCTCTGCTCATCTGTCTACCTCATAAAATGATGAACTGCTTAAGAACAAAATGAAATGCAAAACTGCTTTTCTTTACATTGTAGGATGATATGGCCATAGCATACCAGTAGCTTGATAAAGCCAGGAAGAAGGAAGCAGAGACTGAAAAAACAGGAGGAGAGTTGTGGGCGTGAGAACAGAGATGCTGGCGAGAGAGGAACCCTCCCTTCTTAGTGGGGAAAGTTAGTGAAATGGCGGACTGGTTCCCCACAGAAGCCAGCTTCCCCCCAGCTACCTCTCAGTGTCCTAGCAGAGCACTCTTAAAGGCAGGCTGCAGGAAATCAACAGCATGGATGAAAAGATAAGGCTTGATTCCTTTAGATGCAACTTAAGTCTTGCCAGCTAATAACTGCTAGTAATGAAAACAGCCCATCATCCTCCCGAGTCAGCTGCCCGGGACCATTACATGCTGGTCCCACACTGAACAAATCTGTATTTCCTTGTCATGAGCCAAATTTAAATCTGAGATGCAGTTATTACTTGTACTGTAATATCAACAGGAACAATCTTGGAAGATTTAGGTGATCATAAATGTCAGCCTGCAGCCCACAGTTGTGACCAGAAAAGGTCAGCTTATTTTGTGTCATCCCCTCATTTTCTGCTGTCCCCGCGACTCCCATTCATTTTATCGCTCAGTCTCAAACTGGTTATAACCTTTTATTGAACCTCTCTGGGTTATCAGTAATGTGAGATATAATTTTACCACACATCAGAATCTTTTTGGCTTAAGATTTTGAATTTCTCACCTTTGCTTCAAATGTTAGCAATGTATGTGAGAAAAGAACATGGCAATGTTGAGGCTTCTGTGAATGGAACAGAGATGCTAAAACAAGCGTGGCCCATAAATATTAACATCATGGAAACAAAAAGCAACGCTTTCAGGATCAAGCACACTAACCTCTCCCTTTATCATTTTGATACCAATTTCATTATTAATTAGATGAATGAAATATGTAAAGCCTTTGGAAGGCCTACCATACTCAAGCAGTGAAAGTACAATACAAATACTATTATTACATTGTTACTATTATTACATTGTTACTATTATTACATTGTTACTATTAACCAGGGACTCCTGGAAATGAGACGTGAATTAACTCCAACCTCTGTCAATTATGCTTCAAATATCCACCAGGATAGATATCAGAAAATACTTTTTTTTTTGGTTTTTTGTTTTTGTTTTTCAAGACAGGGTTTCTCTGTGTAGCCCTGGCTGTCCTGGAACTCACTCTGTAGACCAGGCTGGCCTCAAACTCAGAAATCCGCCTGCCTCTGCCTCCCAAGTGGCAGTGCACCACCACACCCAGCTAAGAAAATACATTTTTAAAAGATTTATTTTAGAGTGTATGTATGAGCGAGTATGTTCGGGCATGTGTGCGTATGAATATCTGCCACCTTCTGGCCTCTGAGAGTACATGATGCATATACATTCATGCAGGCAAAAGATTCAACACACAAAATAAAATATAAAAGAAATTAAAATTTAAAAGGGTCAAAAATGTTTTTTTAAAATCTAACTTTTAAACTCTTCCCCTAGAAGTAGTTTTCAGGAAAAAGAGCAGAATGTACAGAAATAGACCTGTACAAAGAAAGCACGTGATCACTAAGCATCCCAGGTCCCTTCTCCAGCTCTCTGGCCACTTTCTCCAGCTCTCTTGCATCACTTGACACAAGCTAGAGTCATCTGAAAAGAGGGACCCTCAATTGACAAAAAGGTCTCCTTAAGATCCAGCTGTAGGCATTTTCTTAATTAGTGATTGATGGGGGAGTGCCCAGCCCACTGTGGGTAGGGCCATTCCTGGGCTGGTGGTTCTGTAAGAAGCAGGCTGAGCAAGCCAGTAAGCAGCACTCCCCACGGCCTCTGCACCAGCTCCTGTCTCCAGGTTGCTGCCCTGCTTTAGTTCCCATCTAGTAATTTTTTGGTTACAAACTGTCATGTGGAAGTGAAAGCCAAATGAACCCTTTCCTCCCCAAGTTGCTCTGGCATGGTGTTTATCACAGCAACAGTAACCCTAAGGCAGAGGACGTCTCTTGATAAACGCCCTCCTTCTTCTGCTAGTGAAGAGAGAAAAAGGGAGAGGAACCAAAGCAGATGACCAAAATACAACATGAGCTTCTCCAAGACAGGAAGGACTCACCGGCTGTCACGGTCCCACAGGAGTAGACGTATGTGGTTTATAATGGACGGCTGGCCAAGTTTGATCTCAATGCCAGAGCGGCAGTCATCATCAATGGGGTGCCGGGAAAATCCATGATCCAAGTCATAGTTTTGAGTGTCACCATCCAGCAAGGCCGACTTCAGCTCTCCTTTCACAACCTGGGCCCCATACTTCATAGTTGCAATGTTTTCTTCAGGTACTACAGTTGGAATAGAAAAAGCAAGTGTCTGGTATCTAGGGAAGGAGGGAAAGGAGAGCTTCTAGCATTCTAGCTGATTCCAGTTCCTGTATCTGATTTTAAGCTGCATAGGCAAGTCAATGGAAATGAAAATATACACTGTCCACTAAGATTAAGATAGTGTTCAGAGCCAGGCATAGTGGCACACGCCTTTAATCCCAGCACTCGGGAGGCAGAGGCAGGCAGATTTCTGAGTTCGAGGCCAGCCTGGTCTACAGAGTGAGTTCCAAAAAAAAAAAAAAAAAAAGAATTCAGAGAATTAATACTAGAAACACAAGCATCGGGACAAATGTACCCTCTGCTGAACTCATCCTGCTAGCAGGTTCAACTTAACACCCGCTGAACAAAACTAGCCTATGGGATGGCCCATACCTGCCACCCAGACTGAGGGCAGCATAAGGCACAGCAAGCAGGTCTGTGCTCAGAGAAGAAGCCCCAGTGTTAGGCACTGTTGGTCACACACAGACAAGATTAATCAATTTCCAAGCTGAGAAAATAAAATTCTATTTAAAAGAAAACATCCCTTGGGTGTTTGTTGGTTTGCCATGAGAATCCTCTCTCCATTAAGATTCGTGTCTGGGACTCTGAAGTACTCTCTACACATAATGCTTCCCCAGGTCGGGAGGGTATCTCCAGTGCTGCCACTCTCCATGGAGGCTGCATAAACATGTTCAGAGACTGAAGTTAAACCAAGGCTGTACTCTGAGCTGGGTATGTCAATTTCTTAATGTCAACTTTAAGTTCTTAAGAGGACAGTGCCTGTCCCCTAGATGTTCTATGTAAAGACTGAGGTGATGTTTGCAAAGCATATAGTATGTTCTTTAAGAAACAGGCATTACAGGCCAGGCGTGGTGGTGCACGCCTTTAATCCCAGCACTTGGGAGGCAGAGTCAGATGGATTTTTGAGTTCGAGGCCATCCTGGTCTACAAAGTGAGTTCCAGGACAGCCAGGGCTACACAGAGAAACCCTGTCTCGAAAAACCGAAGGAAAAAAAAAAAAAAAAGAAACAGGCATTACTATATTACACACATATAAAACCCCGAACTCCCACAGTGCACATACAACTTGGCCACACGGCATGAAAGGAAAATGAGACTTTTCCGATGCACAAGGAACAGACAGGAACAATTCTGCAATGCTTGCAGAGATGGTAGGAAACAGGTTTTGCCAGTTTTCAAAGGAAGACAAGATAGTGGGTCCACAAGAGGACACTGGGAGCTAAGAGCAAAGGGGACAGAGTGAGGTGAGCCGGCCAAACCGCCCAGCTCAGCAGTGCCCGGCAGCTGGGGTGGGAACAGCATGACGTTCTGTGTCAACTGTGATCCTTCTCTGGACTCTGCACAGACACTTCGGTAAGCACTTTACAGATACTAATTCCTTCAAGTCGGTCCTCAGAGCACAGTATAATACTGCAGCCACCACAGACGAGAAGGGAAGCCCGAGAGCTCAATGGACTCCCTGCCCAGCAAGTGGCAGAGCTGATGCCAGACCCCCGAGGGTAGAAGGTTCTGGCCCCCCCCCCCGCCCCTTCACAAGCAAATTCTGATGGGACTGTCATCCACAGCTCTGACAGCACAGGTTAAGACTGAACCATAGAAGGGATCGTTTAACAAGCCTCCATGCTTGGAAACTAAAGCCACCTCCCTTCGGTACTAAAATCTATCAGACTCTGAATAATATACCAGATACAAGAGTTTCAAATGATTATAGCTGAAATCTAAAATAGAAATGAAAGTTTATCACAGGTCAAAGTTTTCTTTTGAAGTTTCTCTTGAGAGCCCTCAAGCGCTTTCCAGCCATTCTCAACAGGTTCATTCCCAGAGAGCATCCTTCACTCTGGGCTGAGATCATCCATACAGGCGGAGGATCCCCCAAGGCAGCTGAAATATGAATGCTCTGCTAGATAAAATACAGCTCCATGGGGTTTTGTCCCTTCAAAATCCATAGTTCAATAATGAACTTAAAAGGAAAAGTATTGCTGGAAAAATTTAAATTACGAAAATGTTCAAACTTATTTTTTTCATAAGTACTCTTAATATCTGTATCTCTCTATGCATGAAGAGAACTCTTAAAATTATAAAGCAGCAGGGACTGAGCAAGATCATGAACAGCAATCATAATTTTCCTTACACTTGTGATTTATGCTATTTTAGAGCCATTAAGAAAAAAATTAAGCTTTATAGTCCTATAGAACAAAGGCAAAAAACAATTACTAGAAAGGGAGAAACGGGTCGGGAAGGTTATCTCAAACCCCTCCCCTCACTAATCTCACAACTGAGGTTAGTGTCAGGGTCTAGACAGTCATCTACACAGGAGGCTTCACAGGTAAGGAAGGCTTGTCACAAGGTGCTGACACCTAAAACCAGCACTCTGCAAAGAAAGAGGAAGGCTGCGTAAACATGCTCAGAGACTGAGTCATAAGTTAGACCCAAGTTACAAAGTGACACATCTGAGGCGCTGGGCTAATTACTCAGTGGTTTTCTGATGTATTCCTAACCATCATTTGGGGACACAGACCTGACCCAGCCATCTATAATGAGTTACTTGGATATAATACAGGTCTCTGCCCACTGGAATCTCTTCACCCAGCTCTACTTACTACCTATGTCATCTTTTCTGCCTTTTACTAACTGTCCTGAAGAATGCACAATCCTCCTGCTCACACAACACTCCCTTACCTGTCATCACAACGACTTCCCAAGGCTTTCTTTAACCTCCCGTTAACCCACTCTGTGCAGGCCTAATCTCCACATTTCTCAATGCTGGTACTCAATACATACTCTCAGAGACACAACACACACTCAGAGACACAAAAAATCATGGATGAACACCTGCTTCATGAAGCACAAGTCCTGAAGTTTGGGCCCAGCAGAGGTAATTCTTTCACTTGGCAAATTTAGGCAAGTTACCAAGGAACAGCATGAGGCTAAACAGGACCCCACCCACTTTGTTTTTAGAGGCGAGTGTTCAAAGCTGACTACGTGCAAACCACTCACTATACTGGACTCAGCCCCAGATGCTCAGCATCCGATAGGAAGGACACTAAACACCTTCACAAATGAACACATATCAGAGACGACACAGCGCTTTAAAATGCTCATTATCATAACGGAATTTATGTGATAGATGAGAAAGACTTAAAATTCTAGTCTAGAAACAAGAAAAAGATTCATTTAGTCAACGTATATTTTTTAAGTCTTGACTCAGGCTAGAAGACCACAGGTAAAAAAGGACACAACTGTATCTTTAAAGAGCTCAATCAAAGCTTCTGTAAGGCAAAAGATACTGTCAACAAGACAAAAGGGCCACCAACAGATTGGGAAAGGATCTTTACCAATCCTAAAACTGATAGGGGACTGATATCCAATATATATATAAAGAACTCAAGAAGGTGGACACCAGAAAATCAAATATCCCCATTAAAAAGTGGGGCACAGAGTTAAACAAAGAATTCTCAACTGAGGAATACCGAATGGCTGAGAAGCACCTGAAAAAATGTTCAACATCCTTAATCATCAGGGAAATNATGAATATATGAAATTCCTAGGCAAATGGATGGATCTGGAGGGTGTCATCCTGAGTGAGGTAACCCAATCACAAAAGAACTCATATAACATGTACTCACTGATATGTGGATACTAGCCCAGAAGCCTAGACTACCCAAGATACAATTTACTAAACACATGAATCTCAAGAAGAATGAAGTTCAAAATGTGGTCTCTTTGTCCCTTCCTAGAATTAAGAACAAAGCACACACTGAAGGAGTTACAGAGATCATGTGTGAAGCTGAATCAAAAGGATGGACCAACTAGTGACTGCAGCTGCCAGGGATCCTTCCCATAATCAGCCACCAAAATAAACACTATAGCATATGCCAGCAAGATAATGCTGAAAGGGACCTGATATAGCTGTCTCATGGGAGGCTATACCAGTGCCTAGCAAGCACGGAAGTGGTTGCTCACAGTCAGCTATTAGATGGAACACAGGACTCCCAAGGAAAGAGCTAGAGAAAGTACCCAAGGAGCTGAAGGGGTCTTCAACCCTATAGATGGAAGAATAACATGAACTAACTAGTTCCCCCTGCGCTCATATCTCTAGCTGCACATATGGAAGAAGATGGCCTAGTTGGCCATCATTGGGAGGAGAGGCCCCTTGGTCATACAGACTTTATATGCCCCAGTACAGGGGAACGCCAGGGCCATTATGTGAGAGGGGGTGGGTAGGGGAGCAGGGCGGGGATGCGGGAGGGTAAGGGGAAATTTCTGGATAACATTTGAAATGTAAATGAAGAAAATATCTAATAAAGAGAAAAAAAAAGTTATAAAAAAAGTTATTAAAAAAAAAAAGAGCTCAATCAATGAGCACTAGACAAGTAACCAACAATTACATCACAGGTGCAGAGACCAGTCTATAACTAGAACACACACAGGCACACATATGCACACAAACACACAAATTTACATACTGACTTTTACTAAAAAAATTCTGAGGCTAGAATCTATGATATATTGCCTGCTATAAACATACAGAAACAAGAAATTACTGTTCTCTTCCTCAAAGTCTAAAACATGAGATAAACAAAACAAAGTATAACTTGACATTATTAGAAGAAGCATTGACTTTCAAGACAGAACATCTCCAGAAGTAAGATTAAAAACTAAATGTTAAAGGAATGGAACAGAGGCAGTTCAAATATTCTAAGGAAAAATGTAATTTCATTAAAAAGTTAATTTGCTTTCCCTTATTGTATATGCATAAAATTCATGGAATCTATCTTCCAAAGAGACCAACCAGAATCACTGGGCAAAAACACCTTCTTGATTACCCGCCCCCTTAAAAATCTGCAATTTAGTAAAGCTTCCGGAAAAGCAGCTGAGGGGTGAGTCTTCCAGAAGCCAATGTTAGTGACCTCAAAGAAGCCCTTGTGTCAATGCAGGCCTCTCTGCACTTCCTGGTAAGTCTCAATGTACACACACACACACACACACACACACACACACACATATATCCAGGGAAGAATGAAACAATCACACAGACTCTGCCAGTAGATCCAAAACAAGCAGAGCTAGCTTTAGAACCATCAGCCTGGGCACAGTTCTGCATCAGTGTTAGACCTTGTTTCCCAATTAGGGAAATGCACTAAAATAATCCTCTGAATGTTTGATGACATCTCTTAAGGAATGGACTGTATTTCCTCAGCATTTTTATTATTAATTTTACTACTTAAATACCGTAAGAGTCATAAGACACCCCCTCCTAGTCAACCATCCCTCAATGATTGCCAAACACTTTCATAGTCTGTTCCTTGATTCCTGCCTGAATTCCTCCAACACTGTGAGCAATGATCACAGTAAATACGTCATTCCAGAACTGAGTGCCTCAACTACTCCACTCAGAAGGAACCTCAGAGATTGCTAGAGTCTACAGCTTACACATGGACTGACTAGCTAATCAATTCTAAGGAACCTTCCTTAATTGTATAAAGTGCCAAATATAACCTACATCTATGACCCAACCACATCTTCAGTAATCAGGTTTTAGGGCCCTATCAGCCAATCACAGGAAAGAAGGGAAGG
Source organism: Mus minutoides (assembly GCA_902729485.2). NCBI lineage: Eukaryota > Metazoa > Chordata > Mammalia > Rodentia > Muridae > Mus > Mus minutoides. The sequence goes on along the minus strand of LR753362.1, from coordinate 462,210 downwards.
GATTTAGATAGGAGGGTGCCAAATGAGGACACTCATCCTGTAGCCTCACCTTTCCCTCCTACTCTAGCCAAGGCACTCTAACTGCTTCCTGGACCTCTGTGGGGTATTCTCGAGAGCTACATCATTTCTCCACTGCCTTTTACCTCACTTCCCAAACCAAATGGCTCATGCACTCTGAGTATTACCCTTCCAAACACAATGGCTTGACTCCCTAGGCTATTCACAGGCTCACCACAGTTTACACAAAGTCTCTAGCTCTCCTCCCCTAGCCTGGCTGGCATCATGAAACTCCACTACCTCTCCATCCAACAGCTCCCTCCTGGTTAGCGTCCATGGCTCTCTCGGTTCTTTTGTCTCTGCTTCTCCAGTTCTTCCCCAGATCTCCAAGGCTTGGGCCCTGACATCATATTCCCTTCTATGTGCTCTGAGCCTCCCTGTGCCCAGCTTTGACTGAACACCAGCAATGTGCTTCCACATCTCAGGAGCTTTACCACTGAATCCATCCACCACTCACTCACTGCTCTATGATGCTCAGTGTCCGACGGTAGAGCTAGAAGAGCAACACATACGACCCACAAACACACTGTCTTCAAACCCCAAGAGTAAAAGAAACTATTTACAAGAATGTGGTGACTGGCTGGGCATGGTGGCGCACGCCTTTAATCCCAGCACTCGGGAGGCAGATGCAGGCGGATTTCTGAGTTCGAGGCCAGCCTGGTCTACAGAGTGAGTTCCAGGACAGCCAGGGCAATACAGAAAAACCCTGTCTCGAAAAACCAAAAAAAAAAAAAAAAAAAAAAAAGAATTTGGTGACTGATGAGTCACGCAATCACAGAGAGATGGGGAAACCACATCAATACTGACAGCAAGAGTCTGTTACTGAGCTTATATTTATACAAGTTATTTCAGTTAATCCTCATAACAACACTGAGATAGAAAACTAGAACTCATTCATTTATTGCCAGATCACATAGTAATTAATTCAGGCCTTAAAATCCAACTTTCCTGACCCAGGAACTGGGGAGATGATAGCTCAGTCTACAAGGTGGCTACCATACAAGCAGTGAGGACCCAAACCTGTTCCCAGTGTGCACACAGGCTGAGTATAAGGGCACACAACTGCACACCCCAGCACTGGTCAGGCGAATCCTGGGGTTTGCTGCCCAGTTGTCACTCAGCCTAATCAGCATGTCCCAGCTCCCAGTAAAAGACCCTGTCTCAAGATCAAGTTGGATGACTCCTAAGGAATAACACCGAGGCTCACCTCTGACCTCCAACATGCTGTGCACACATATGCATCATGTATACCCGCAAAACTACTATCAATTGAAAAGAAATCTAGATCTGATAACTCAGGAAATAAGACCAAGCTTTGGACATCTATTTAGAGCCCACCAGCATTTCAGGAATGTCCCAAAACAGTCAGCAGAGGAGTCACTCCAGGAAATGGTCAGCCTCTCCAGAACTGACAAACATCAGAAACCCTCCAACTGAACAGCACAGAAGCAAGCTCAGCTTCTCTCAGGAGCATTGCTGCTCATTAACTCTGAGGACATACATGGTGCTGGGGCTTATCGGGCATTGCTCACTATCCTAAGATAATAGGTTCTTGGAATTTCTGGCTTCTTAATGTAGAAAAACATGGTAACATACACTAAACGTAATCCTCAGTTTTCCATCCTGCTAGCACCAAGATCTTCCTTCCTGGAACCCAGTCAATATCTCTGTTATTCCCCACTGCTCAGCCATCACTCCACTGTATCTGTTGTACAGATTAAGTTCCCTCCTCACAGGTCTTCCTGAACCCAGTTTAATTCTTCCAGGTCACCCAGGAGAGCACCACCAGGGGATGATTGAGCAGAAAGCAAGAAACTCCTGTTAGCTGGAGTGGCACTGTGATTGGGTGAATGCCAGTTTGGAAGATGGATGAGATTAAGAGAGATAGCTGAGTATCTGAGGGACCTTCGGTAAAGAGCTTGGTACACCCAAAAGGCTTATGCTGCCCCATAATAGAATATCTGCAAATATTTAAACCAGATCATAGAAATCTTTGAATGGTGATTCAAATCTCCTTCCAACACAATGACACAAAAAGCATTTTATAGGGCTGGAGAGATGGCTCAGTGGTTAAGAGCACTGACTGCTCTTCCAGAGGTCCTGAGTTCAATTCCCAGCAACCACATGGTGGCTCACAACCATTTGTAATGGGATCTGATGCCCTCCTTCTGGTGTGTATGAAGACTGAGAACTCATGTACATAAAATAAATAAATAAATCTTTTAAAAAGAAAGGATTTTTATAATTGTCAATTACTATTTTTTCATTTTCAAGAAAAACCAAAATACTGTTATTAACATCAGCCATTACTTAGAACCTCTACCTGTGCTACCTAAAGAGTTAGATACACCGCATCTACCAGGGCTTGGTCGAGGAAGGAGAAAATGACAAGCAACCTTTCAGGAAAGTGTCTAGGAACATTCTGAGGAGCATAGAAAAGAATGTGTCCAGAATGACAGGAAATAGCTGTGCTGGGTCGGTGGCAGCTCATCCCGTTGGGACAGATGGCAGAGACAGACACCCACAGGAAGCAGAGCTCTGTGCTCTCGGCCCAGCATATGCTTTACAGACCTGCACCACAGCTCTGCAGCTAGAACTAGCATATGATGCCAACAAAAGTCCTAGGTGAGGAGGGGAGCAGGTACTTACTGAGCATGCCTCTGTAGTTGAGGTCCATATCCCGGCTCTCTGACCGCACTTTGATGGCATCGAGAATAGCATCCGGAGACAAGAGTCCTGATGGCCTCACAACATTCAGAAGCTCAGTGAGGCTCATTAGAGGTAAGCGCACAGCCTGCATGATCTCAGCATGATTCTCTTTTGCATTGTGCTTACACCAGTTTAACAAGGCTAAGAAAATATCTTTCTCAGGAGCAGCAAACGAATCTCTTAAGACGATATTCAGGAGTGCTGTCTGCAAAGGGTAAAAAGGGACCATAAAAAGTCAGCATGGAGCACACCCACGTGCACAGCCAGTCAGGCTGACCGGACCACAGAAAGCAAGCCTTTCCTTGGGTTTCAGCACCCTTCATTCAGACTCAGGCATTCTGTGCCACTATATAAAGCAATGAGGTCTTTCCCACACATCTATACCTGTCTTTTTTTGTTTTAAACAGACTTATCTTGTTAGTTTTTAAAATTACAATGCAGAGCAAGAGACATCTGCAAACATTTTATTCTTACTTGTAATACTCCTTTGCTCCACTTCCCATGCCACTACCCTACACACACACACACACACACACACACACACACACACACACACACACACACTCACACATACCTACCTTTTTTACCAGTCTCCTTTCTTAAGATCTCCTCTTCCCTTTACATAGCTCCCTTCCTAGCTCATGGCCTACCCCTACTGTGCTGGTTAACTTGTGTCAACACAAGCTATACAGTCTTCTGGAAGAGGGACTCCCAACTGAGGAAATACCTCCATTAGATTGGCCTGTACACACTCTGTGGGGGCATTTTCTTGATTAATGGCTGGTGTGAGAGGAGGCCCAGCACAGGCGCCACCTCTGTGCAGATGGGTCCTGGGTTTAACAAAACAGCCAAGCTGAGAAAGTCTTAGGACTTAAGGCAGACCAACTCAGCAGACCAGTCTCTTCTGCACATAAAACTAACAGAGAAACCTTGAAAACAAAGAAAAACAGAACCAAAGCCCTGTAAGATCTAAAGCTCCAGGGCCTCGGCTTCGTTCCTGCCTGCACATTCCTTCCCAGACTCCCTCAGTGATGATGGAGGGTAACCTAAGAGCTGTCAGCTGGTAGAAACCTTTTCCTCCCCAAGTTGCTTTTGGTCATGGTGTTTTATTAGAGCAATAGAAAACAAACTAAGATAGCCACGCCCTCACATTTGCATATTTCTGCACATATCCATTATAAGAGCAAAAAATGACATTTGTCTCTGAGGATGGCTTGTTTCACCTCCTGTGAGGATTTCCAGTTCGTCTGTCTTCCTGCGGCTGTTACTTTTCACTTCTCTTTGGCTGAGCGAACCCCACTGTATTTATGCACCACATCAATTATGTGGCTGCTGACAGACCTTCAGACTGCTTCCATTTTTTAGCTACCACAAACAGCGCAGCAATAAGCCTGTATGTGTGAGTATATCTCCTATGTTGACTTAAATAAAGTCCTTTGGGTATATATGCAGGGGTGGGTACAGTTTGTAGTCATCCTTTATAAAACAGCAAGAGCAAAGATGACAAACTACATGTATACATACATGTGTGAGCACATGCATACGTGTGTATATTCTCTGAGAACATGTACATTTGTAAGTCAGTGAGATAAGTCAAGAATTAAAAGCCTTTTGTTTTAAAGTAGCACTGCACTGTTATGGTCTCAATCCTCAGGTCTCCAGACTGACCTCCAGAGTAATAATATATATATATATATATATATATATATATATATATATATATATATATATATATATGTGTGTGTGTGTGTGTGTGTGTGTGTGTGTGTGTGTGTGTGTGTGTGTGTGTAGTTCATTCAAATCAAGATGCATATCTCTTTAAAGGAATATACACACACAAATTTGAGAGAGAGAGAGCTGCTCTGGGTTCAAGGTGGATTTAAGTGACACTTTTTTTTTTTTTTTTTTTTTTTTTTTTTTTTTTTTTTTTTTTTTTTTTTTTTTTTTTTTTTTTTTTTTTTTTTTTTTGGTTTTTTTGAGACAGGGTTTCTCTGTATAGCCCTGGCTGTCCTGGAACTCACTTTGTAGACCAGGCTGGCCTCGAACTCAGAAATCCGCCTGCCTCTGCCTCCCAAGTGTAAAGGCGTGCGCCACCACGCCCGGCTTAAGTGACACATTTTTACAGTGGTAAAGCAGGGGCAAGAGCAGCGCCAGCAGTGACTTAAGGACATCCACTGGCACAACAGGTCTCCTTTGTCAGTTTTCCCTCTGTGATACTGACCATAATCTCAGCTCTAAAGAATTTTCCTTTGGCCAAAAAAGAATCCTCAGTTACATTCTCCAGAGAAATACAAAACCAAAAGGCAGTACACAATACAACAACAAACTTACTTGACTGTCATATTAAATCCAACTAAACAGACCAGTCTCTTCTGCACATAAAACTTACCAGAGAAACCTTGAAAACAAAGAAAAACAGAACCAAAGCCTGTAAGATCTAAAGCTCCAGCAGCCAGGGGCACGAGCTGGACCAGATGACTGCTTTGAAAGCAAGGGTTTTGATTCTTGGACCACTGTGGTATGGTCATTTAAGGATAAGAAGGCATGCCAAGAAACTGAGCACAGAGCAGAACACACCTTGGACAGGGAGAGGAAGCCGTCACTGGCCAGCACCTCCTGAGCATTTCTGTCCATGAACATGCAGCACATACAGGTTAACTTGGGAAGCGAGTAGAGACTGGCAACATCAAAGGTCATACAGACATTCTGAATGTTCAGTATGGTGCAGAGATACTCAGAGGTAGAGTCCTCCAGCTCTGGAAATCCGTATTTGTGAGCCAGGCTCAGGAAGTCCAGCAGCACCTCCTCCTTCTCATCGGTGAGCGTCGCCCGCCCCGTGTAGATGTATCGGAGGAGCATCGTGAAGGCCTCCGCCGTGGTGTCTTGGAGAGGGATCTCTGCTTCGGGCTGCGACTCTCGCATCCCACCATACAGTAATGCTCTGCACACCAAACAAGAAACACAGCTGCAAAAACCTCAAACATGACTTGCTGCAAAATATATGAAACAACAGTTACCAACACTATACAAATATAAATATGCTTAAAGATACAAAGATCCAGGTCCAGAAATGCAAGTGCTTTTAAATGGTTCTTTAAAGGAAACAAGAAAATTATTTTAAAACCATTTTGAGGATTGGAGAGATGGCTCTGCTCTTCTAAAGGTCCTGAGTTCAATTCCCAACAACCACATGGTGGCTCACAACCAGCTGTAATGGGATCTGATACTCTCTTCTAGCGTGTCTGAAGACAGCTACAGTGTACTCATGTAAATAAAATAGGTAAGTCATTTTTAAAAACCATTTTGAATGAATACCACAAAAAAACTGAGATAATGAGACAGGATGAGAATGCCAGAGCATGCAGAAAATTGGAAGGGATCTTCTGAGAGAACAGTGACCTCAATATAAAAATATTGCCAGTGCATAAGCAGTTTACAAAGTAAACCCTGACATGGCCATGAGGAGACAGACAAATGGGAGCTCTAACAGCTGTGCAATGAGAAAGCGGGTTCTGCCCTGCAGTGCTCTAAGAACTACGGGAGTGAGCCCCCTCTATTTTGGAAAGCAACTGAGTAATATACCTATTCAAATCTGAAATATACATACCCTTCGACTCAGTAACCATTCTTTAAGACACCACTAGAGAAAAACATAATTCCTTAGGGGTATAAAGGAATGAGTCCAGAAACCTTGGGGAAATCAGAATGTCACAATGGACATGGTTGAAACACTGTGTCCTGTGTAGGCTATGTATCATTGGGAAGATCATTGGAGATCAGTGGGCTCTCTAGCTCTGCCACGGCTCTTTCCCAGTAATGAGTAAAGGGGCTCGATGCTCTGTGAGGTCCCCTCTTGTACAGCTAACATGCCCTTGTGGGGAACTGACAGGCTCTAGGACAAGGCTCAGTCAGAACCCCAACTGCTGACAGTTTCTTTTAAAGAATACACTGATCACATTCACATGCAGGTCTTTTATCAATTGCTTGTTAAGGAGAGTAGAACATACAGTATTCAGAAACAATAAACATAAAACAATAAACATAAAGGTGAGAATTTCTATTATTAATTAAAGAAGGACCTTCAAAAGTACTTTCATAGTACTAACTGGACAAAAAGTAGGCAAAGGGAAAGGAAAGGCAGAGAGAGGGAGGACAGGCGCCAGAACCTATGGCTAGGCCAAATCCAGGTGCCATAGAAACTAGCCCTTAGGAGGGCTCCCGGCTGGTTTCTGAGCTTCTGGTTTCACCAATAGTATTTCATTTGTACAGGAAGGCAAGGTGTAAAAATGTTTATATAACTATGGTAGTTCTAGCTACGAAGCACACACTGAGGGGGAGTGTGACACCGAGGCGTGCCTGCTCTGCTGTCCCCCCTCCTTTCATGGCCACATGCAACTTTCACTGGAGGACATATGAAATATTCCCTAAGCCACAGGCATCCCAATTTCTCCAAGTGAAACTGTGACTCTGTGTACCAACTTTCTTATTGTAACTAGACAAAGGCTTAGTAATGTCAGGGTCAAACATAAATGATCACATAGGTAATAAGTCACTAGTGATTTCCATTTAGCAAACACTAGATGAATTGTAGAAAAAAAGAGTTCAGTTTAATTTTTATAACCTGGAAAATTAGAATCTAAGAAATAGCTGTCTGTAAGTGGGATATTTTTCACTCATTAAATATGCACTTGTGTATATATGTATAATATTACATATATAATATATAACATAATATATATTAGTTTTAGTTCTAATGTAACTCTGAAACAGCCTGTTAATCCTTGTTTCCTTGAGTGGGATTCCCACATGCCTGGGAGCTCTGTCAGGCTACACACAGGTGCTAGCTACAGTAATGTTGCGTGCCCACATGTCTCTGACCAGCAGAGACTGTGGGAATAGATGACACAGGACACCAAGGTGGTTTCAGAGCAGTTTGCCTTCGCAGCTTCTGCTTTATTCTGATTCTCTCTCTCTCTCTCTCTCTCTCAGGTTTCACACAGCTGCAGCAGTTCATTCACTCTGCTCTCTCCTACGCTGCTCTCTAACGCTGGTGCTGCTCTCCTCATCTGCTGCTCTCTGGCCTAACGCTGCTGGCACTCTCCTACGCTGGCACTAACACTGGTCTGATCTCCTCATCTGGTATCTCATCTGGTCTCTCTCTGCTACGCTGGTCTCTGGTTTCTGGCCCCCTCATCTGGGGCTGCCCTCAATTTATACTTCCATTCTCATGCCACCTCACACCACCCAATCATAGACGCACACATCCAAGGCAGCATGTAGGATTGGCTGATAGAATGGTATCAAGAGTTGTTGCACTAATCTCTCCAACGAGTTACAAGCGCTGCTTTTATTGCACATGACTGAGACTGGAATAAATAAGCGAGGTCACAGGGCTTAGCATAGAGCCAGGGCGCCATCTTTGGCCCATGCGGCTGCGCCTGCTCCCCACACAGTAATCCAAAGCCGAGACAAACACATGCTCATTTACAGTCTAGAAAGCCAGCTCACCCACAACAAGAAGCCTACCCACCAAGAAGTCAGTGCACACTCCCTCCATCTACTGTGCGCATAAGGTAAAAGCAGCACACACAGCTGGAGGAAGGTCCTTTAGACATCATGCACAAAGAGTTAATTGGTGCTGTCTATCCCAGACAGCCTTCTAAGCCCTTAAATTCTAGGCTGGTTCCTAAAGAAAGGGATTCTCAGGAAGTGACAAATCTGCAAAGATAAAGTTTTTCTTTTTTCTTTTTTTTTTCCCCATTCCGGTCAACCCTGCTCGCTCTGGTCTGCCCTGCTCACTCTGGTTGGCCCCACTCACTCCGGCCGCCCCCGTTCAGCTTCACTCGCTCTGGCTGGCCCCGCTCGCTCCGGTCACCCTGCTTGCTCCGGTCAGCCCTGCTCGCTCTGGTCAGCCCTGCTCGCTCCGGTAGGTCCCACTTGCTCAGTCCCTGCTCTCGGTCCAAGGATTCATTCACCATTATTTATAAGTACACTATAGCTGACTTCAGACGCAACAGAGGAAGGTGTCAGATCTCATTATGGGTGGTTGTAAGCCACCATGTGGTTGCTGGGATTTGAACTCATCACCTTCGGAAGAGCAATCGGGTGCTCTTACCCACTGAGCCATCTCACCAGCCCAGTAAAGTTTTTCTAGACACTGGATTCCACTTGGTACACTTGAGTCCCATATTTTTCATAGAAAACACCACTGCTTCCCACATGACTTAAATATAAATAATAATAATTATTATTACTATACACTTACCGAAAATATTGGCACCTCGCTGCTAAAATTACCCTGTGGGCAGGAAAGCGCTTCTTTTCCACAACAAACGTGACATCACCATATTCTTCACCAATCAACAAGGCACCAATATGCTCAGACAAAATGTGCACATGATCGATTTCCCCCACTGCAGTAAAGGGGCGAAGAGGGTGGCTGTTACTCATCCTGTGGAACAGATGATAGTCACTGACCTGTCAGAGAAGGAGTAGAGTTAGTGAGCAAGAGGAGCATGCACACAAAACCACACTCTCTATCAGCCACCCAAACTCTCCACCAAAGGCCATCAGCAATGAGTACACTTTTATCTTCTTTTTGAAACAGTTTTTGATGTTTAGTCTAGACTGGCCTTAAAGTCTGTGTATATCAGGTTATCCCAGAACTCACGACCCTCCCACCTCAGTCCAAAGTCTCAAAGGTTGCTTTTTAATTAACCTGCTCATTCTGAGCAGCAGCTCAAGCTGTTCTCACTAACCCAAAAACCTTCATCACCTCCTCACACTAGGAAAGGAAAAACTACCAGGATAATCACAAATTAGCAGTGCTTGGGGCCATCACCATCTAGAAACATTGGCTCTTTGCCAAACAACACCTCACAGAAATGAAACCCAACAAGCAGAGAATACCTGCATCCAGCAGAGACTGGTTTAGCAAAGCTAGATACAGCATACCCCACCCCATATCCCCGGCAGCATCTTTCTGGTACAGATCTAGGCATAAATTATGAACAGTAAATTTAATATCTTTTCATGTTAGAGATTTTGATCTGAAGCTACCTTAAATAATTTACAAAAACGATCTTCTGTGGTCACAAAGGTAATTTACATTATTAATAAAATTTTAGAGGAATGTCCAAAATGAACCCATCTGGCATAGTCTCTAGATTGCCACATCACAGCCTAGTGAGTACTATACATGTCTAATCCAAGCACTTTCAAGAGACCAAGGCAGGATTATGAGTTCGAGGCTAGCCTGAGCTATATGATAAGGATTTTCTTTCATACCTGTGCCTCTAATGATCGGGTTGATGGTGATTGCTAGCATATCGTATTTCTAGGTACTTCCTTGCTTTTATGTGCAGCCTGTCTATAAAAATAATTGAAAATCAAGAGGTTTAGGTTCAATACATTAAAAAAGGAAGTTAAGGCCTTAGAAAGCTAGAACTGTTTGTAATTTTTTACTTGCAAGTGCAGACGATGGAGGCCTGGCTTGTGAAATTTCAAAGGAAAGATTAAAGACTCTTTTCAGGGCCATTGCTATTTTGATTTTGAAGATTCTGTGGTTCTGGTTAGCTGGGGCTGAAGAATCATCTGTGATTAACAAGATACCAGAACTACTAAAGTGAAACCTTTGCATTACTGGGACTATTGATGCTGGTTAGCTGGAGCTAAGAAATTAGCAATGATTAAGAAGAGACCAGCATCACTGAGGTAACATCTTTTGGGAAGTGTTTTCTGAGAGCACAGAGAGGCTGTGTTCCAGAGATAGCCAAGGTTGTACCTTGTACTGCAGAGGGACTTGGTAATGTCACCCAGGTGGTACTGGTTTTGAAGGCATGAAGGGGTCATGCAGAGCAGCTGAGGCTCTGCACTGTGATAGGCCATGGAAGGCCATTGGTGAAGGTGCAGCCTTGGTTGCAATTGATGGCCCAGGACTGAAGGGGTCATGCAAAGGAGTTGAGGCTTAGCACCATGAAGAGAGCCTATGAGAGGCTATTGTTAAAGCCAAGTTACAGTGGAAGACAGCAGCATTTTGGAGATGCCAGTACCATGAGATAACTACCAAGAACAACAGCAGCAGTGGAGTACAGGTGGCTGGAGCCTAGAAGACAGTGTGTGTGCTACAAAGGGCATGGCTGGAGAAGTGACCCAAGCCCTTGGAGGAACCCAGAAGATCGTGAGTTGGATCCCAGACATTGGATGGTTGGAGATTGATTTTTGCTTTTGATTGTGACTGTGACCTGATATTTTTCCCTCTTGAAAGAAGAAACTATTTTAGTGGAACCCACGGTTAAGAGACTTTTAATTGTAAAAAGACTTTGGATTTTAAAAGATATTGGATATTTTAAAAGGATTGAACTTGTAATATGTAAAGATTATGGGACTTTTAAAGTTGTTTAGATCTTGGGGATGAATAAGAAAGTAAGTGTTGAGGCTTACTAGTGTTGTGTTTGTGTGTCAAGTTGACAAGGGGTCAATTGTACTGGCTAGTTTTGTGTCAACTTGACACAAGCTGGAGTTATCACAGAGAAAGAAGCTTTAGATGGGGAAATGCCTCCATGAGATCCAGCTGTGGGCATTTTCTCAATCAGTGATCAAGGGGGAAAGGCCCCTTGTGGGTGGGACCATCTCTGGGCTGGTAGTCTTGGGTTCTATAAGGGAGCAGGCTGAGCAAGCCAGGGGAAGCAAGCCAGTAAAGAACATCCCTCCATGGCCTCTACATCAGCTCCTGCTTTTTGACCTGCTTGAGTTCCAGTCCCGACTTCCTTTGGTTATGAACAGCAGTATGCAAGTGTAAGCTGAATAAACCCTTTTCTCTCCAACTGCTTCTTGGTCATGATGTTTTGTCCAGGAATAGAAACCCTGACTAATACAGCAAGCATGCCTTTTTCAGATATAATGCTGGCTTTCACCAGCATTCAGGTCCTCTGGGGTAGGAGGTGGCTGATGGCTCAAAGGTAGCCTCTATACTGAGCCCAAGGAATCTGAGCTGGATATACACTCTCAACTGGACCTCACTGTCTGCAACAATTTACTTTAATCAAATTTAAAGGCTGAAGATCTCTCATCTTCAAACTTCTACACCCAGCTCTGTCTCCCGTGACTGTGGGGAAACCTTCAAGAACCAAGTTCTTTAGCTGCTTGGTATCACATTAGCACTCCAATAGCAGGAGCCAGGATGAAAGAGAACAGGGTGGGTTGTGGGCAGGCAGGAGCACCTCCCCTACTACCAAAGGGTGGTAGTTTGCATGAGAATGACCCCCACAGGCTCCTGGGTTTGAATATGTGTCCCTGTTGGTAGAACTGTTTTGGAAGGATTAGGAGGTATGTCTGCTGGAGGTGTCCCTAAAGTTACAATTTGAGATGTGAGTTCTTCTCTGTTCCTCCAGCAAGCCTTCCCACCACCACTACCATAGGCTTACTCTACTGCAATCACAGTCACACTATATGTTTTCCTTTATAAACTGCCTTGGTCATGGTGTTTTATCGCAGCAATGAAAAAGTTACTAATACACAAGGCAAATCCCTCTTCCTCAACTGCAGCTTCCATTTCAGAGTCAAACTCAACCATCTGCAGTCACTTGTATGAGAAACATCAAATTCAGCTTAAAAGAACCAACTCAGAAGCATGAGCAACAATAGGAAATGTGGGCTGACACTTTAACACAGGAGTTGGGGCACTGTCTATAAAGGTCACATAGTAAATACTTTCGGCTTTGTGCACTACACAGCTTTGTCATACATATTCAAGTCTGCTGTGGGAACTGAAAAGCAGCCATAGGGAATAAGTAAATAAATGAGCGTGTCTGCGGCTTAATACAGCTGTTTTTGTTTTTAATAAGATGGTGTCATTGCAAGCATTAAGACTTGAGTTCAGGAGCCGGGCGTGGTGGCGCACGCCTTTAATCCCAGCACTTGGGAGGCAGAGGCAGGCGGATTTCTGAGTTCGAGGCTAGCCTGGTCTACAAAGTGAGTTCCAGGACAGCCAGGGCTACACAGAGAAACCCTGTCTCGAAAAACCAAAAAAAAAAAAAAAGACTTGAGTTCAATCCCAAAAACCTACATTAAAAAGCAAAACACGGCTGAACACATGCTTGTAATCCCAGCCCTGGAAAGCAGAGATGGGTCCTTGGGGTTCATACTCAATGAGCTGCAAGCCATCGAGCAAATGGGGGAAGGGGGATAGACAGTGCTTGAGGACAAATTAACACCCAAAATTGTCCTCTGACTTCTACAGAAAAAAACAGAAATAACTCATGCGTGCATATGTGTACACACACACACTCCTATTTTTAAAAATGGGTTTGACCAGTGTGCCAAGTGCTTGACTAACATCTAACATGATCAAGAACTCTAGACAAAGGATCAGACAGGGTTTGAGGTTTCTATTCTTTTCTCCTAGTTTATCTACTGATATTCAAAGTAACCTGGTCACTTCCTATGTTGGCCAGAAAACCCACTCGTCCCAGAAGTGCTCACATCATTCTGTTACTCCAAACCAAACAGACTCTTTGCACTGACAGTAGGCACTGCATATGCATCATGAACATCCTCTGGTGGGATAGCTCTTAATATTTATCTAAGTCATGGCCAAGATTCAACCCCCTGCTAAATGACTCTGGCTGAACAATGACTGATTTTCAGTTAACCAGCTCAGTGGGATATTTACAATTCATCAGCTGACAAATCATGAACATTAATTCTGGATATGTAAATATCTGCCTTAATGGGTTCTCCAGATCTTCACTTCTCAATACATATAATTTCACTTTGCTAAATTTACATTTTAATTATGTTTTTCCAAGTGGAAACATAAAGTGAATAGTGCTGGATACAGAAAACAGCCACTTAGTGTGGAATAAACACAATTTTTATTGGCATATAGAAATAATTTTAATTAGGCCAGTGATTCTCAACAAGCTTGCCATACACTGGAACCACACAGGAAGCTCAGAAAAATGAAAATAAGATGCTTGAGCCCTCCCCCATCAGAGTCTTACTTAATTAGCCTGTGATGGGGCCCAGGCACTGCAGTCACCACACTAAGTGATTCCAATGAGCAGTGTGGACTAGCTATGGGTTCATGCTATGGTTTGGATGTGGTTTGACCTCCAAATGTCCATCTGATGAAGGCTTGATCCAACAGATCACAGAACCAACACGTGATAGACTCAGGAGGTGGCAAGTCACCTTCAAGAAGTCACTGAAGACTGGGCAGTCCTCAAAGTGGACGCCACAGCAAGCATGGGCCCAGTAAGCCCTAAGGCTTCATGCCTCAAGATCTCTTTTCTTCCTCCTCTATGTGTTCCCAACATTTAAGAGCATCTTGCCACATGAGGTCCTGAGCCAACGGCAGGATCGTGCTCGTGAACTTCCAATATTATAAGCTAAATAAACCTCTTTACTTCAGATATTTCATTATAGTTATGCAAAGCTAATGCAGTTCACATTCTCTAGGCACACAAGTTTAAAAGCAAATTATATCCATAAGAAAACCAGGTTCCATCCTAGGTGTAGATCGCTGTGGTAAAATACCATGAGCCTAAGCAAGCGAAGGAGAAGCAGGTTTACTTCACCTCACAGAGTACAGTGGACATCAAGTGCATAAGAAGGAAATCAGTGCCAAAGCTGAGACAGAGGCCTTGGAGAACCCCTGCTTACTGGCTTCTCAGCCCTCCCTCTTATTATACCCGCTCAGACCCTGCCTAGGACCAGCATAACCTTCAGTGGGCTGGGCCATCCCACATCAATCATCAATCAAGAAAATGCCCTCCATACAGACTTGTCTACAGGCCCAGGTGATGGGGGCATTGCTGACAAAAAACTAACAAGGACAAATTCTATTTTGATATTATTGCAAAGTGACAAACAATGCTAACAAAGTTATCAGACTGCATTTGTGTATATGTAGAATACTAAGTGTTATCAGTAAGCTAATTTATTTCCATTTATGTGCTCCATATGTATTTTCTTTTTAAAGGTCTACTGTAAAAACTACACATCAGTATTTTTAAATCACTAATTTTCACTTAATAATAAAACTGGAAGAAGAAGTGGCTAAAGCTCATGGAGCTGAGAGCTGACATGTTTTACCTTTCTACACTGAGCCGCATTAACTTCAGAACTTGATAATCAGACATCATTTTCACACGCGAGTGATGTGGGTGTGCAGTATATGTGCAAGATGCAGACATATAGATGATTATTTTCTCAAGTAACATTTTATAACTCTGCCACTCTGCCTGCTAATGCTTATTTCGCCCTGTCCTATAAAATCCAGACTCTTCAGGTATAAAACAATGGATCGTGCACTGTGGAAAGACGGAAGGGAGCCACTGGGAAGAGAAGAGGATACAGGGAACAGGAGAAAGAACAGATGTCAACCACAGCAAAGTATAAAGACGCCATAATGAAGCCTCTTACTGTATGCTAACTAAAACAACCTGAAAAAATTAAGAATATTAAGCCTGAGAAGATAGGAAGTTTTGAAACGTTTGTCCAAGTATGCATCATTATCAGGATGAACAGTCCTTCAGATGGCTGACTTATGCTCCTTTCCTTTCCCTATACACAAACATCATCTTCCTTATGTTAAAAACATGAAATGTGCTGGGCGTGGTGGCGCACGCCTTTAATCTCAGCAGAGGCAGAGGCAGGTGGATTTCTGAGTTCGAGGCCAGCCTGGTCTACAGAGTGAGTTCCAGGACAGCCAGAGCTATACAGAGAAACCCTGTCTCGAAAAACCAAAAACAAAACAAAACAAAAAAAAAACCTTGAAATGTGGGGGCTAGAGATACAGCTCAGCTGTTGAAAGCACTGGCTGCTCTTCCAGAAGACCCAGGTTCACTTCAGTTCTCAGCACCCATGAGGCCACTCCCAACTGTAACTCCAGTTCCAGGGGATCTGACATCTCCACAGGCATACATGGAAACAAAACATCAATGAACATAAAACTAAACAAATCTTTCAAAGAACATGGGAATTTGTTTCTCCTCCCATGAAGTCTGGAGTTGAAATCACTTTAACCACAAGAAGCAAGCTTCTAGGCCTAAAGCCTTTAGGAGATCTGACAGATCTACCTTTGTGCCTTGGAGCCTGAGCTGCCCAGGCTGTGTGGACAATCCAGATGGAAAGCAAGAGGCCCTGAGATTACAAGATGAATAATGAACCCAGGGAAGACAAAAGTCAAGGTCCAAGCACACATTCCCAGTCGAGTCGCTCCTCCCTGCTCAGTCATTGGAGTCACTCCATAGGCTGGATATAGAAGGATGCTCCAACTCCAGCAGGTACCAAGTGATCCAGACACAACCTGGGCCCTGTTTAAATCCTACCCACAGAATTAGAGTAAATGTATAAATGGCTATTTAACCCATTACCTTTTAGAGAACTCTGTTGCCTAGCAACATGAGTTGGTGTTTCCTTAGCTCTAATGAACACTAAGCAAAATGGCAGGGTACAAAAATCAACATATAAAAATCAATAGGTTTGCTATATGTTGATAATAAAATTGTCAAGCTAGACTGAGGAAAGAAAACCTTGGTTTTCATGGTTGCCTGAGCCTGTGACAGTGAGAGGGACCCTGTCAGCCTGACAGGATCTAAAGTCACAAGCAGGCAAGCTCCCATGGCATGCCCTTGGAGGATTATTGAGACTAGATTATTTGAGGTGACAAGGCACATCCTAAATGTAGGTGGCTCCACTCCCAACGGACTAACTAGGAATAATCGGAATAAAAAGGAAGCAGAAAGCCCTGCGGCGCGGCGCCCAGTGGCAGCGGGCGGCAGCGTTCCTCACTCTTTGCTGCCTGACTATGGGCGCAGTGTGACTAGCTGCCTCTCCTGCCACCACCGCCCCCTGCTTGATGAACTATCTCCCCAAATTAAACCTCCTTTGAAACTGTGAAAGTGCTGGCAGGAAGGAGGTCAAACACTTCAAGAGGTAAGCATAAACAAAGATCATTTGAAAAAGACTCCAATAGCAAAGACAACAACCCCAAGAAATGACAGATGAGAATGCATGTCGTTTCTGCACATCAAAGAAAATAATGAATAAAGTACAAAGGCAGCCATAGGATAGTGGGAACGCTTTATAGTATACAGTATATAGTCAACAGAGGAAATATCTAGAAATTACCAATAATTCCAAACTCAGAAATAAACAAACAAAAAAACACAAATCGGCCAATTAGTAAACAAGCTAATAAAATGAACAGACAACTCTCACAAGAAATACAAATGGCCAATAAATATTTGGAAGTGCTCAATATCTTAGGCATCAGGGCAATGCAAATTCAATCTATACTGAGACTCCACCTTACCCCAGTTGGAAACACTATTGGAGAGATAGATTAGTGGTTAAAACTTACAGCAAAAAAAAAAACCAAAAAAACAAAAACAAAAACCTTGCAGCATTCTTGCAGCGGACCAGAACCCAAGTTGGGCAGCTCGCAACCAATCAGAACTCTAGCTTCAAGAGTTTCAATGCCCTCCCAAGACACAGATATTCACTTATGTGTACATATCTACATACAGACACACACACACACACACACACACACACACATATATATATATATATATACGCACATGATATAAAGTTAAATAAATCTTTTGTAAATATTCTACTATTTAAGCATTGTATCAGGGATCCCCACCATCACTCCTGGGCTCAATGATTTATTAGGAGGACTCACATGGTTTATTCCATAATTAATATTCACTGCTGTGTTCTACTGCAGTAAAAGTGCACAAAAATCAGCAGGAGGAGCTAGAGAGATGGCTCCTCAATTAACAGCACTTGCTACTCCAGTGGTCCCAGGGACCACCACATGGCAGCTCACACCACCCATAACTCCAGTTCCAAGGGATCTGAGAGCCTCCTCTGGCCTCCATGGGTATCAGGCATGCACAGAGTATACACACATACATGCCAGCAAAACACTCATGCACATAAAATAAACCTTTTTAAAAGAAAGAAAAGGTCTCATGGGGCAAAGCCTATAGAAACACAGGCATGAGCCCCCTGGATCCGCTCCAGGGGAGTCCTAGAGCACATGCTGAACTCCCCCAAGACTGTGACAACACAGATAAAAAGTTTCCATCCAAGAAAGCTTGGTGCCCAGAGCTATCCACACGGGTAGCTCCGGCTGAAGCGAGGTAAACTCCCGAGTTTGAGAAGAGAGCAGCTGTAACAGTTGTTCAGTTTATACACTCCAACCTAAACCGCCAGGTGCTGGGCGAGGCCAACCGTGCAGCAGATTCTCCCAAGCTGTTCAGTGCTGCTCTGCTCACTCTTTGCAGAGCTTTAGCAATAACGGAGGACTTAATGATCTCAGCAAAGACACTGAAAATAAAGTCGATCTACTATCTGATATGCAATCTATTTAATCTTAGACTTAAAGAAATGGATACTAAAAACAGCCACCATGGCTATCCAAATGTATCCCCAACCTCCAGCCTCCCCCTACACAGGGCCAAACAATATTAGAGACAAGTTTCTTCACAACTTCAAGATTCAGATCATTCTGAAGATATCTAATTCTATCCTCATGCGTCAGAGAAAAGTAGTTTTCTGCCAGTTGTGGCAGCACACACTTTAGGGAATGCTGGAGGATCCTTATAAAAAGTCCTTTTCTAATTTTATCTTATGAAATCAATATAAGTTTGACATGAAGACATTACCGAATCGATCCAGTCAATCAAGATTAATGTAAAAATCCTCACCCCCCCCCAAAAAAATACTGGAAACGATGAAGGAAAGGACTCATAAGTGGATAAATTACAATAACAGATAAACACAGAAAATATAAGCCGGGCGGTAGTGGCGCACGCCTTTAATCCCAGCACTCGGGAGGCAGAGGCAGGCAGATTTCTGAGTTGGAGGCCAGCCTGGTCTACAAAGTGAGCTCCAGGACAGCCAGGGCTATACAGAGAAGCCCTGTCTTGAAAAAAACAAAACAAAACAAAACAACAACAACAACAACAACAACAACAACAAAAACCCAGAAAACATTCACATAATAAACAGTAAAATAAGTTTTACAACACCCAGTACGGACTTTTTGCATTTCTGACTTTATTTATATATAGAGCGCATGTGCACTTGGACCCTTGGAAGCTAAAGATTCTGGATCCCTAGAGTTGGAGTTACAGGAAGTTATGAGCTGCCTAATGAGGGTGCCAGAAACTCAATTCAGGTCCTCTGCAAGAGCAGTGAACACCTAGCCCTTGAGCCTTCTCTACAGCCCCATAGTTGATAATAAAAGTTTTAATTGGGGAATGGAGAGATGGCTCAGCAGTTAAGAGCACTGTCTGCTCTTCTAGAGATCCTGAGTTCAATTCCCAGCAACTACACAGTGGCTCACACCATCTGTAATGGAATCTGATGCCCTCTTCTGGTGTGTCTGAAGACACACACCCCACACTCATACACATATTTGCAAGAAGGATTTTATCTATAACAATCCTACTTCTTTGTATACAAACAAATTTTAATTATTTGTTTGTTAACATTACAACACTAATTGGCGTAGCCGGGAGTGGTGGAGCATGCCTTTAATCACAGCACCAGGTGGATTTCAAGAGTTCGAGGCCAGCCTGGTCTACAAAGTGAGCTCCAGGACAGCCAGGGCTATACAGAGAAACCCTGTCTCGAAAAAACCAGAAAATATTAAAACAAAACAAAACAAAAAAAAAAACTAATTGGCTTATATATGAGGGAGCAAATTAAATTTTCCACAACCAGCCTGATTTGATGACTAAGACACAAATGGTAAATACAAGGACTCTCTCTTACAAATAAAATTTAAGCCATACATGGTGGCACCCCATTAATGCCAGCACTTAGTATAGGCAGAAGATCAGAAATCCAAGGTTTAGGTCAGCTAGAAAGAGTCGGAGGTCAATCCACATGGAAACTAGGGAGCACTGGTGAGAAGGAGCTCCTTCCTGGGGACTGTCTCCATCCCAACTTCAGATCAGCTCTACGAAACTCTTCCAGGCTGAAGGCAGCCTTCCTCAGACACAATATGACCTGCCTTACCATCCTAAAGCTGGAAAGGAGGGATTCATTCCTTCCTCCCACCTTCCCCTCTGGTAGAAAGGTGGGGCAACAAGGGCTGGGGGGGGGGGGGACAGAAATGGCTCAACTACGAAATGTACCTTCCACGGTACCTTATTCAAATACTGTGAGGTCCTGGACCCTAGTGTTGACTTTCATTGCTTCCAAAGTATCAGTAATCAAAATATGGCTAGTCAGCAGTACTAAATACCAACGGTTACTGTCTGTTTGATATGCAGTAAGAAGCCCACACCCATTTTTTTCTCACTAAAATAATAAACAGTGCCCGTCAATAAAGTTAGAGTACCACACATAAAGCATACTTCAAGCAATGGTTTACAAGCTTTAAGTTAAGGCTAGTCTGATTATTATAATTAAGGCTATTTCTCCAGTATATCATGAAGAAGCAGTCAAAGTGGTTCCACAAGGTGGAGACGCCGAGTCCTTGAGCCTGTGTGAGTCTCCCCTGGGACACCCTCTCCGCCCTCCGTATTTCCTGACTCAAAGGACTTTATGAGGAAAAAGACCTTCTGCTCTCTAATTGCAAAATATAAATGATCTTTCTCTGGGGGAAGAAGACGGCATTTACAAGCATATGGCTTAGCAATTTTTTTCTGCTCTTGGTACCCATGTGGTGTGTAATTTGAAGTAGCATCCCTTAAACTTTAAATTAATAGCGCTCAGGAAGTCAACTCTGCCCTGTCTGCATCTTAAACACTCTCACCAAGGACCCTGCTCTACCTCCTCACGGGAAGAACACTTGGCTTTGAGGCATGTTCCTCTTGTCACCAAGACTGAAGACGACAGCCACTCTCGAGGTGTAACCCTCATCCTGATAGTCTGGAAGTCTGACTCTACAAGGAGCAATGAAGAGCAAAATGAAGCATGGGGCTCACCTCACAAGCAAAGACTGAATCCACACCAGGCTACCTCCAAAAGCCATCCACAACTGTGTATGTTTGTAAATACCCACAGACATAAGTCAGCCTTAATGGACTGTTTAACAAAACTCTTTGACAAAGTTATTTATTGAGCATGCGCATATCTCCACTTACTAATTATCACATTGATCCTACACCTCTCTGCCAAGGGGAAATCTTTACATCACTCAACAGAAGGTTCACTGAGCTCTCTTTATAGAGAGCTATACACCAGTGCTGGTAACAGAAACATGCTCCATCCAGACCAGGTAAAATGTGCCTAGTTGGAAAGAATAAAAAGCCATTTTCATGGCATCTTTAGGTGGGTCACACATACCTTTGACTTACTAATATGGGGGAAGACTACTCATATTTGAACTGCAATGTAAAGCCTAGACTCAGGGATACCATTAATACACATCTGCGCCAACATATACTATAGGGTTAACTAAAATATCTATAGCAAAGTTAAGCCCAGAGAACATTCTAATAAAAATTAGAGTAGGAAAGTCAACTCCGCTTCCACTGAGGAGCATGTCCTTCCACATCTGGAGAGAATTCCACCTCTAGAGAATTCTCTGTAGAGAATTCACACACGTTCAAGAGCAGCAGCTGGGCAACGGGGCCAAACACTGTATAGCAGCCAGACTCAAGAGAGGTAGCCAGGCTGCTCTACACACTGCAGCAGGATGCTATTACAGGTTTAAGAATGTTAACACTTCCAGCTCCTCAATGCCTCGTTGTATTGGTTACTAGTAAGCTGCGCGCGCGCGCACACACACACACACACACACACACACACACATATATGAAGGACTAAACAATGCCCATTAGTTATGCATATATATATGTGTGTGTATGTATGTGTGTGTATATATACAAACACACACACACATACAACTTCATTTACACCACCCCCACACACATATATTTGGTTTGTTTTGTTTTATTTTTTGTTTTTCGAGACAGCATTTCTCCAACAGCTCTGGCTATCCTGGAACTCACTCTGTAGACCAGGCTGGCCTGCCTCCTGAGTGCTGGGGTTAAAGGCATGCAAGCACCACTTCCTGAGTTGCCAATAATTTTTTTGGTCAGGATCTAAGAGGGGCCTTGACCCATCTTGTGAACAGTGTTCTTCTAAACTAGCAAATGCTCCAGACTCCTTCTAGCAATGATAACTAATTCTGTGGTGGTGAGCCAGGCTGCAGCTTTATTATCCCAGCACAAGATAGCTAAGATACTCAAGGCAAAAAAAAAAAAAAAAAAAAAAAGGCCCAGCTCATAACTTACACCACCATTTTTACTTTTAATCAGTTAAGTCTTTTGCAGTCTGTGGGTCCAACCTCTAATTAAAACAATCCAAAGGCCAAAACCACACAGCAACCAAGGCCAGTCTGAGCCAAGTGAGCGCCAGTGGGCCAGATGAGCTAGCTGCATGCACTCCACCGTGCTGTAAGTGCCCTCTCCCTCACAGTGGGAAAGCCTGCTCCTCCTCTCTTCCCTACAAAGTACCTTCTTCAGCCTCTGTAGAAAAGGGGGAAGGAACAAAATGGATCATACTTTATCCTAAGTTCTGAGTATTTACCCAATACCTGCTCACCCAGCCACTAACCTCCCTCAATCTCTCACTCATGGTTGCTTCTCCTGTGACCTCTAATGGGACAGTTCCTCTCCTGCCCTCCAGATGGGTGACTTTGATGAGTGAAGTCACAAACTCTAAGAAGAGGCTATCATTCATATGTCTCAGAATTTACATTATTACCTTTTCCTGGACTTTGGCCTTATTGGTCCTGAGCCCACTGACCACTGTATGAATCGAGTGCCAACAGCAGAAACACATAGATAGGCCTCTAAAGCCACAGACAATGAGACAGTCACGAGTGACATAGAGGTTATCACTTGTAATAATATTTTCAAACACAGGACAAGGCATTTCTATTTAATTTCTTCACTGGCAAATTATGAGGCTATAACATTACTGCGTAGATTTGAATTCTACGTTTTTCTAATTAATAAAGGTTATTACAGCATGAACTCCCATTAAAGCAGTGGACTCATCAACTGCTGCAGCCTAATTGCTTTGTAGCAAAGCCTCTGTGAACATCCGCATGATTGTCTGTGGAAAGGAAATTGCTTTTTCATTTACACAAGACTAGAAAAATGATCTTCAGTGCAGAGTTTGACTATAGTTTGTTATACCCCAATATCATGACTATTTTCTGTAAAATTACAAAATAGATTAACATTTCAGTTAATCTAAAAGCCTGATTTATAAGTTTATGTATTCTATTCTCTGACAAAATTTAATAAAAGAAATGTTGACTCTTTACACTAGTCTGCCTGTTCTTCTTTCCCTCCATACTAATCTTGTTATTTTATAAACCTTGTCTTCATTCTAACTCCAACCTAGCACTTCCCACTGTAATGAAAAGAATCCATAAATGTAGTCTAAACTATGCCACCAAAACCACAGATAACGCTGACTCAGCAAAGAGCTCACGGACCTCACCAAGAACTCTCCCCAAACCCAAGGCAAGGGTGTGTGCTTCAGAATATGGAAACAGACAGGCCTAACTCAAGGTACAACTTTCACCCTAGAAACAGAAAATCTTAGGCAAAGAAAGTTTCAGTCCAAAGCTTCCTATAGCCCACTAGGAAAAATGGATTTTTTTTTTCTATAAAATTGTCACCCTTTAATGTTTTAAACTTGATCTTACCCCAAATTTCCACAAACCCCCCATGAATAGACAAGCGTGTAACCTATCTTTTGATCCTCTTTGATCCTCTTCTATGTACGTGCAACCTTCACTTACACTGTGGGAGAATTAAAAAAAAAAAAAAGACCATAAAAACAAGAATAATGTATTTGTCTTGTTTTAGAACAATAACAAAAAAGTGAAGGATATTTTGTATTCTGTGCACCAACACCCCTAAGACACTACTGAATAATTGATCAGTTTATGATTAGGCTGCTATTTTTTGTTCTGAACAACATTCACGGACCAAATTTAATTCACATCTAATATTGAATTCTTTCTCTTTTGTCAGGATCAAAATCTCTATCAAGGCTGATCTGTTTCTTAGAATTTTGCCAGTTGATTTTTTATCTAATGTCATAATCTTCATATGTGACCAGTTCAGTTACAGTAGCAACTCAGAACGTCACTAACATAAATTTTTAATTACACTGATTTTGTGTGAGGGGAGTGGGTATACAAGAGGCACACAGAAGTCACAAGGCAACTGGCAGGAGTTGGTTCTCTCCTTCCACCATGTGGGTCCCAGGATCCAACTCAGATCACATACCACCTCACTCATTCTGAGCCCATCAAAGGAGACCCCAATAGGACTGTGCCTTTGTAAGAGAAGTCTACACTGCAGGCACCAGAGAAGCCTCCTGCCACAGAAACGACTTACACAGTACAAGCCGAGTACTTCTGAAGGTCATTTCTAAGGAAAAACTAATTATGTTTTAACTGTGTTAACCTGGTCCTCATGCTGTCACACTGTCACCATACATGTAACAACCATGAAACAATCACAGAAATGGGCTCCCAAATGAAGCAGCTAATATTTTTCTTGGTTGCTGCTGAAGAAATGAGAGCCACACAATACCCTGTGCTGTCCCCGTGAGTAAACCCAAAGCAACCCACACAGCTTGGGGGGAGGGAGAGGCTGCATGACTTTTAAGTAAAAGATGTTTTATTTAAAAAGCATGGCAAGGTCAAGAGGCTGGTGGCAGGAAGGGAACACATTTGAGCAACAATAGAAGAGAGCCACGACAGACAGACAGACAGACAGACAGACAGACAGACAGACAGACAACACTAAGGGAACATCATGTACAGAACCTGTCTGGGTGCAGGAGAGGCAGCCCAGAGGTTAGAGCGCCTTCCGAGGTGCCGACTCTGGTTCTCAGCACCTACTCCACTCACAACTCTGGCTGGCTCTTGGTCTCTATAGGCACCTGTACCCCGCCCGGTACACTCTCCCTTCTCCTCCCCCTCCTCCTGCCTTTCCTGCTCTCAGATTCTCAAGTCTCCAAGTTTCTACCTTGAGGAGAGGCCTGGATACCTCTCCTGTAATCCTTTGAGGTCTAAAACTGCACCCAAATTATTATATAGCAAAGCACAGCGCTGGAAGGACAAACTGCTTCTAGGAGCTGAGCTCTGCACACTATCAAAAGTTTATATACACATTTTTAGGGCCCGACAACTGTTTCCAGGAATCTGTAAGGCTATGGACTAATTCTAAGTTTAAAAAGTCTAGGGAAGGCCGGGCGTGGTGGCGCACGCCTTTAATCCCAGCACTCAGGAGGCAGAGGTAGGCGGATTTCTGAGTTCGAGGCCAGCCTGGTCTACAAAGTGAGTTCCAGGACAGCCAGGGCTATACAGAGAAACCCTGTCTCAAAAAACAAACAAACAAAAAAAAAGTCTAGGGAAAAACTAAAACACCAGCAATATGGTAAGAGAAGAAGAAAATGAGATGCGTTCATTAGCAAGAATGGAATAACCAGCCAGACAAGGTGGCACACGCCTTTGATAGAAATACTCCAGAAACAGGGAGGTAGATCTCTCAGAGTTCAAGTACAGCCTGGTCTAAGTAATGAGTTCCAAATTAGCCAAGGCTACATAATTAGACTCTTTGTCAAAAAATAAACAAAAGGGCCCGGTGTGGTGGTGCACGCCTTTAATCCCAGCACTCAGAGGCAGAGGCAGAGGCAGGCAGATTTCTGAGTTCGAGGCCAGCCTGGTCTACAGAGTGAGTTCCAGGACAGCCAGGGCTATACAGAGAAACCCTGTCTCGAAAAACCAAAATAAAATAAAATAAAATTTTAAAATTTTTTTAAAAATTTAAAAATAAACAAAAGGTCAGAGTAGCTCTATAGGTTTTTCACTTTGTTTTTGCAGTGCTGGTGATCAAACCCAAGCCTTGTACTTGGACATGCTAGGTAAGCTCTCGACTACCAAGCCACACTCAGCCCTAGCTCTGCACATTCTGGCCTGACCACCCAGGTAAATGACCGGAGCAGGCCTCAGTAAGGAGCAGGCCCCATTGTGTAAGCAGATATGCTTATTAGTATCTATTTTACATACATGTATGTGCATGTATGTACAGACAGACAGACAACACTATATTAAGACACTGACACTCACCATGTATGTATCTATGTATGTTTACTTAATTAGTCCAATCCTTATTCTGATACCTGGCATGTACACCTAAATACAGACTTAGTGAATTAACTAGACATTGAAAAGAGATCTGAATAGGTAGGCAGTAGAGGCGCATATCTTCAATCCTAGCACTAGGGAGGCAAGACAGAAGCGGGCAGATTGAAGCCAGCCTGGTCTACAGAGTGAGTTCCAGGACTGCCAGGGCTACACAGAGAAACCCTGTCTGGAAAATCAAAAATCAAAACAAAAAGAGAAAGACCTGAACAGCACACAACACATTGATCAGGGCAGGGCCTCAGAGAGACAGGAAAGTGCCTTAACTGGGAAACTGTGTTTAAAGTCAATGTAGTTCTGAAGTGTCTCTCTTTCAAATAATAGACTGAGCCTTTAAAAGGGGGTGGGGGCAACAAGGGCTGGAGAGAAGGCTCAGCAGTTAAGAGCACTGAATGCTCTTCTGGAGGTCCTGAGTTCAATTCCCAGCAACCGCATGGTGGCTCACAACCATCTGTAAAGGGATCCGATGCCCTCTTCTCGAGTCTATGTCTGAAGACAGTGACAGTGTACTTACATATAATAAATAAATCGTTTTAAAAGGGGGGCCAACATAAGTTTATCAAAAGGGGTGGGTTGGTTGGTTGATTGGTTTTTCCCAAAGGGAATACAGAGGGACAGAGAGATGGCTCAAAAGATAAGGGCATTTGTCACTAAGCCTAATGACTCAGGTTGGATCCTGGGACCTACACATGGAGAAAATAAACTCCCCTGAGTTGTTCCTGATCTACACACACACACACACACACACACACACACACCCTGTATGAATGTTGGCAGTAGATATTTCCAGCTGTCCATGGTGAGAAGAACCCTGATGCTGACAGTGTTTAGTTAAGAATTAGCTACATGTATCCAAACTGCAATCCTTGGGAGGCAAGAACAACCTGCTTCCTGCAAATTCAATGAAGTATAAAACGGGTGCCCCACCTTGTCGGGTCTCAGGACGTGAATATAAAATCCTAACTCAGTTGCACAAGATGGAGCCTGTCAACATTCACCCTCGAGAAGGGCAGGGCTCAGAAGGCCCACCCTTTCCAAGCACTTACAGGCGGGTATGTAATAGTACTGGGAGGGCTCTGGAGGCTCCACTGTCCTCCATGAGGGTAGAGGCAGCTAATGACTCCTAGGAAAGGAGACATATCCTCAATGCTAGGCCCACTGGTGAGTTACCCACACTCCTATAAACAACCCTAATTAAACTCACTGGTTTGCAAAACAAAACCACAGGAGGTAGAAGCGAAGCATGCTGGGAGCTGGATCCTGGGGAGTTGCATCTGGACTAGAAAGGGCAAGTGGGGGAGGATATGTTCAAACTATATGATATGCATATATGAATATGTCACGATGTAGGTGATTATGTGTATATGAATAAAACCGACATAAATAATTTAAATATCTCCATTAAACTAAATGCTTTAATTACAAAGTTTTCCTTGGGGCTGGAGAGAAGGCTCTGAAGTTAAGAGCACTTTGGTTCTTGCAGAGGACTGACTGGCTACCAAAGGCCTCATCGGGCAGCTCACAACCACGTGGAATTCTAGCTCCAGGCAACCCAATGCCCTCGTTTGACCTCTGTGGCTTCCTGCACATCCACAAGATATAGTCACAAAGGCACACGCACACAAATATTTTTAAGTGAAAGAAGAAAGTGGTTTCCTTTCCCCTAATCTCAGTCAGCCCCAATTACTAGTGGCTACTTCCCAGCTTTCTTTTCAAATAGGGTTAAGCACAGCAAAGCAATGCGCAAAGCAGAGTTCCCCACTGTTCTCAGGCTAGACACACTGCAGTACAGTGAGCACAATGCAGCTCTCAGAGCCCACACAGCTCAGCCACAGCACCGCAGCACCTCACGGCCAAACAAAACTCCCACACTCCTGTTCATGGGGACAGAAACCACTCGTCCTCTTCCTAACCCTTCGGTGCCATTTTCTTTGGAGTAGCCTGTGTGCTTCTTTCTAGTGGGCTGAGACCTCTGGGAGAAACTGAAAGAATGAAATTTGAGAAGGAAGCCATTCACAGGGCTCAGTTCCAGGGATATCTGCTGCTCAACTAGTATGCACTAACTGGTGAAGGCTCAGCACACTCTGAATAGCACGGCCACAGGGGACTCTGAAAGAGGTGACAAGAGTTCCTCTCTCTTCACTGTGTAGGTTACCCATAACTCATAAATCAGAAGAAAAGTAACTACCCTTCCCCATGACCTCCTTCCACTGTATATTTCACTGTATATTTCAGTATAAGGCATCCACAGCTCCTGGAGTTGTCAAGTCTTTTCCCTAGAAACTGCTGGAGTGGTGGGTGGCCCACAAGTGCCTCTCTACTCTGAAGGTGTCTATGGAATGCAGCCAGAGCAAACAAAGCATACTGAGTAATTCCCTGTTTGGAAAGGGAAAGGCACCTCACAACTTCAGGATGATATGAGAGCAATCTTCTCCACTGGTACCCCAACTCCACCTAAACAAAGAGGAGATGGAGTTGAGTTACTATGCTGCCTTTTTTTTTCAATGCCTCTTCTGCTGGCTGACTCCTCTACAGACTAATATCTGACTCCTGTCCTCTGAAGCTGCAGTGACAGTGGCCTTATAACAACTCACACGGCTACTGAGCTAGTCCTGTGGCTAGTCTAAAGTAAACCACTGTCAAAGCTGGAAATACACATCATCTTGCAAAGGCTCAGCACTGCACTTCATTCAGCAGATGGGAAAACACTATTCTAGATCTGAGGACTCCTCACTGCCCCAGCTCCCGTACTTTCTCCTTCACATGGCTCCTGGGCTTTTGCAAGTGCACAAGGGGCAGCATCCATCACACCTCTGGAGGCAGCGGGGCTTTAGAACAGGGCATCAGAAGATATCGAAAGTCACATTGCCTGGGTTCAAGCCTTGGCAGCACCATTTAATAGGATGTAGCTTTGAAAATATTAGTTAACATCCTCCCAAACCACACTTTTTAAATATTCTTTATAAAGAATTATTATGTCTGTGTGTGGGGGAGGGGCAAATGGGAGTGGAAGTCAGATAACTCTGTGGGGTCCCTTCTCTCCTGCAACTGCCCTTGGGCTACAGGGATCTAATAGAGGTTGTCAAGCCTGGGTGACAAGCACTTTACCTGCTGTGAACCATCTCTCTGACCTAAACTTCCCTTTTGTCTTCTACATAATGTAGGTAATAGAGAAACACTACCATCCAGCATGCAAGGAGACCTCAACCATTTACTACTGTTCTGACCACCACCACCACCACCACCACCACCACCAGTACA
Source organism: Mus minutoides (assembly GCA_902729485.2). Taxonomy (NCBI): domain Eukaryota; kingdom Metazoa; phylum Chordata; class Mammalia; order Rodentia; family Muridae; genus Mus; species Mus minutoides. The sequence continues at coordinate 432,971 of LR753362.1, read as the reverse complement.
CATGAAAAAAAGGACAGAGCTAACAGGAGCTGGAAAGATGGACGAAGGGTAGCAACCATGGCGACTCCAGAGCTGACGCTCTGATTAGTGCCAAGGAGATGCAGTGGAGAGGCCCACATTGGCATACAAAGAACTAAAGAGACTGAAATCAGAGCCACAGACACAAGCTTTCTGGAAAAGTCCTATGTTCGATTCACCATCCTCAGTGTTCCCACATAACTCAGAAAACATGACTACACAGAGGTAGAGAAACCAACTGCTGTCCACAGTCGTGTAGTGGCATTAGCCAGGGCTCTGGGCGACTGACCTAAACTCCATTCCACCTATGAATGTTCTCAGCTCCTACCATGCATACTGCCAAGGAATGGAAACGATCATGCCCGATCATGCCCCGACATAGGCACTGATTTCGCTGGCCCCAGCCCAGCCTCCTCATATGTTCAGCCCACAGTGGAAGGCAGGATGTGGTACTGCTGGGTTTCTAAGATGCCACCTACTGTCTCCTGTTACCACTGCAGGCATTAGCAGCCAGAAAACACGTGGACTCCAAATTTAGGAGAATAATCGTTGAATGCCTGCTATCTGTTACCCATTTCTTTTTAGATTATTATATTTATTTAATGGGAGGGGTCCGGGGACAATTTTCAGGAGCAGGTTCTCCTTCCATTTGTAGCCTCAGGGACCAAGTTCATCAGGTTCAATGGCAATGAGCAAAGCTTCCCCACACACCACCCTGCCAGCTCAATCTCATTTCTTTTTCTATCGTGTTGGAAGCAGATCTTTGAAGATTCACATTAGCATTATATTTTTATTATATCCTTTTTAAAAAATGGACTTGAGGCTGGAAAACCTCACAACTTCCATTTTTTCATGGTCTTCCTCAATTCTCAGTTATTAAGCAAATTCTCTCAGGACACATGGCATTATTCCTTGAAATTAATTTTCACAATTACATAGACCTTTACTGCTGCTAATTCATTTTCAGCTCAAATTCTTCAGATGGAGCCAGAGTCACCATCATCTGGTGGCTCATTACACATGCTATAAAGTATTTCACCCCAGCTGTGAAGTTGGCCACAATAAATATGTTTTGTTGCCCTAATTGAGATTTATGATAATATAATAATGTAATTTTAAAGGCCACATGCCAAAGTACTTCCTAAATCAATAAAAAGACTAAGCACTTAACCTATAACACACTAATGTTACATAACATACAATCCTGAAGGTGGCTCTCTGCCCATGTGCACAGGGCCAGTAACAACTCATCAAAGACCTGTCATCAAATCTATTTACTTGATTTATTTTACACTAGTTTTCTAAGGCTGCATACATAATGGAAACTCACTCTGTGATGGGAAAATAAATTATTGAGTCTGCACAACTTGACAATGTTACTATTAAGTTATTAATTCGCTGAAAAGGGAAAAATTCCCTTATTTAATTCAAACAAAATAAAAACTCACTGATAACTGGGAAATAATCATAGCAAAGGTTCTAGGGGGGAAAAAGTGTACTAGGGAGAAGGATTATTGGAAAATGCTGGATCCCTCACTACACCCACATAAAGCCAGGCTTGGCAGTGCACCCCTATAAACCCAGTACTGGGGATGGGGTGCACGAGTGGAAAGATCCCTGGGACTCACTAGCGAGCCAACCTAGTATTGAACAGTGAGCTCTAGGTTCAGTCAAAGGCTGTCCGGAACAGTGGCTCTCTGCCTGTGAGTCATGTGATCCCTTTGGGGTCGCATATCAGGTATTTACATTATTATTCACAACATAGCAAAATTACACTTCTGAAGTAGCAATGAAAATAATGTTATGGCTGGGGTCACCACACCATGAGGAACTGTATTAAAGGGTCACACAGTGTTAAGGTGGAGAACCACTGCTGAAAGCGATAGACTAAGATATGTGAAGTCACCCTTTGGCTTCCATGCAGGCCTGTGCACACACACACACACACACACACACACCACAGTTGATTTTATTTTTAAACAACTTTAAAAAAAATAGAGAGAGAGAGAGATGTCCAAGTCCACAGCTGCTCAAAGGCTGAACCTGGAATACAGGAAGGAAGTAGTTCTAGAAATCTCATTTCCCAACTTTTCTGAGTTTTTCTGCAGCACCGAGTGTGTAGATCACACCTTGTTAAAATGCTCTACTCCCCTGGCCTCTGCGGCACTCCCTTCTTGGTTCTTCTGTCACCTTTCTTTTCTCCTGTCACTACTTCCTCTCTTAGAGCTCTGTTCTGCAGAGTGGCCTATCCTCCAGAACTTTCAACCTCTCTCGAGCTCAGGCCTCTCCTCTGAATCAGACTCCTCTGTACACGTTCACATGCCTGCAGCACAATCCCAGCACACATCCCTCCTGGCACCACAATCACTACTCAACACTGAACTCATCTCTTAATAGAGGGCATTTGCCTGCAGTGGCCTTCTTCCTAACACCCAGGGCAACCACAAAATAAGTCCTATAAGAACCCTCTGATAACTAGCCTCCCTGGTACCACAACACCTCCTAATTTGTTCTGAGTTACTCACTAGATACGTGTGTCCTCCCCCTATACGCCACTGTGGTGGATAGCATTGCTAACTACATTAGCTCTGGAAGTGTGCTGCCAGAGCCTGAAGCACCCTGAATGTGGGGCAGTATCATCCCATGGTCAGGGTCTGGGAATGAATAAAAAACGGGATTCTCTGCCTCCCTCTCCTGCCTCCACACCAGACTACACCCTTAAACTGTGAGCCAAATTAACAACTTCTCTCCTTAAATAGCTTTTTGTCCAGTATTAGTCATAGCAACAACAAAAGTAACACATCTACTTTATAACGTTTAGTCAGATTTCAAACATCTCTCATCGAGACTGTTTCAATGCCTTCCCAACTATCTTCTTGCAGCCTATTTTATTTTACTCTCAAACCTGTTTCTACTTTGCAGAATAATCAACGTAAAATGAAGATTAACTGTGTTATTCCTCTGTTTGACACTTCCCTAACAATTCTCCAATTAAAAAGCTCTGGAGTGGAGCAGCCTGTGCTGGTTCCCCTGTGATTAGGACTGAAGAATGCCTAAAGCAGAGCTAACAGTGCCAGGTACTGAATTCTGATGGCTCCCTAGAGCGCATGTATTTGAGTGCTTGATCCAAATGCTGGTAAAACTGTTTGGGAGGATTAGGGGTTGTGACCTTGGAGGAAGTTGTCACTGGGCATGGACTTTTAGATCTAAGCATGCTCCTACTCTCTCACCCCTCTCTCCCATCCCCCACTCTCACCTGTGAATCAGACCTAAGCTTTCTCTACAACTGCTCCCCACCAAGGTGATCATGGACTCACCCTCTGAAACTGTAAGCCCAACAAACTCTTCTCTAAGTCACAGCGTCTTTGTGCAGCAAGGAATAAAGCATCCCCCACAGCTGCTGGGACGGAGCCCTAGTCGTCCCCAGCCTATATTCCCTTGCCCCTCCCAGAGGGAAAGTGCAATTAAGACAGGTGATGGGGAGCAGCTTGCGTGAGGGTGATATAACCCTAACCCTCCATGAGAAGATGCAGAGTCAACAAACCCAGATGAGATGATGCTTTTACAAGCAGGCACAACTCCTCAGTAGTCAAGCCAACGCTTCTACCCCTCCTTCTGGCTTATATCCTCTTTGTACCCCCTCTTCTACAAGAGTTCCTGAGGCTGGGAAGTGGTGACACAGATGTCTGATATTCTCTCCAGTTCCAGTGAGATACCAAACCTTCAAGCCTTTCCTCATTCCTGGCTCAACAAAGTTCATGTTGGCAAACTGAAAGGGTACATCTCCTACTACAAAACCCAAGTGAAGCAAGGACTAAAAGGGGGTCAGGAATAAATATCTAACTAGGTCCAGCCTTTAGAAACAACTTGTAATTGTAAACACATGTGTAGAAGCCCCTTAGAGATTATGTCCATTAGCCAATAAACGTTTCTTCTCCACTGCAGCCTATGGCTTTCTGGTCACAGGTGTTTTTTGTTTTTTGTTTTTGTTTTTTTTCTAAGATTCCAGTACTGAATGTGAATTTCCCAATGGATCAGGATGTAAGTACAAAGAAAACCAGTTCTATCCATAACTCTACACTCCACTGGTGCATAGGCTGGCACATCTCACCTAGCACTTCCCACATAAGCATGTAGGCTCCACAGCTGACGAGGACTTTGAACTAGCCCACAGAGAACAGACACTTGCAGCCTGCACTTAACTGTTTTTTCAAATTCTGCAACCAAGGCATATAACCTCTTCAGCAACAGGGTCTACTCCTCAGTTCTGGAATGTATCCAACAACAGTGGCAATAGCCTTTATTGTTTCAGGGGCTTTTCGTGGCCTCTGTGGCCCCAACTCCTAAGGAAAGTCCCAGCTTTCACTTCCAGCACTGGGACTCCCACCTCTCAGAGCAGCAACTTTTACCTTTGTGAGCTTGCCTTAGGTAGGGTTTTACCCACTGTGAACAGACACCAGGACCAAAGCAACTCACAAAGGACAACATTAAATTGGAGCTGGCTTACAAGTTCAGAGATTCAGTCCATTATCATCAAGGAAGGAGCATACAGGCAGGCATAGGGCTGGAGGAGCTGAGAGTTCCATCTCTTGTCCTAAAGACAGCTAGGGGAACACTGCCTCCCACGTGGCTAGAAAGAGGGTCTCCAAGCCCATCCCCCACAGTGACACACTTCCTCCAACAAGGCCACACCTACTTCAGCAACACCATACCTACTCCAACACCGACTCCTCTTAACAGTACCACTCCCTAGGCCAAGCATATTCAAACCACCACAGTCAAAGGCTATTGTGCTATGGCTAACTTTTCTTGGAAATCTCCTCAATGAAAGTTGCTTGTGCCTTACCCAACTAAATCTCCCAAGAATGCCACCACAACACCTGGCCCTTGTAACCTTTGTAAACTAATTTCCCACGCTTGCTTCTGCAGGTGCACTCCTTAATGGATCTCCAAATCTGCAAAACACTCAGAAGACCCTGCTATGCTATTCACAGATAACAAACCTTTATGCAGGTGAGAGTCAGAATAATGACCCAAACTGGTGGGACTGTAGAGATCACCATGGTGAGGAGCTTTCATGTCATATGTTTCCAGTAAGTGTCAGGTGATAACAGAAAAAGTCCACATGAAAGAGTAAACTCAAATACAGTGAGGCCTAACACATAAGAAGATTTTATCCATTAGCATCAATTGTCCCCTCCACAGACCCATGTTTGGTTCAGCACCATGAATACAAAGCCCTAACTTAGTTTTCCACTCATTCTAAATCCTTCCACTTCCACACCTTCCCTCAGAGCCTACCCTGAGTTTCCCACCCCTGGTGAACTTGGTGGGGCTGGGCCACTTTGCTGAGCCCCGACCAGGGTCAAGAAGGAATGGGACTCCCCCATTCTCTCCTGTTGCACCTGCCAGTTCTCTGGGTGGGCACTGTGGCTATAGTTAGCTGTGGCCTCTCCATCCACCATACCGGGGAGGCTCCATCACCTCTGGCTCCAGCATCCTCTTTTGCTGTTGAGAAAGGTAACCTGCTTAGTCTACAGAGGTACCTGCCCGTTCCTGGGACAGCCTTGATCCTGTACACCTGTGTCATATGGCAAGAAACCACCTTTTACAAACCGGCACAGCTGAACTTCCCAAGATCTTGGTTGCTTGCCTTGGAGGACGGTCCCACGCAACACACCCCTAGCCTCCTACTTTCTTTTTGTTGTTGTTGTTTTCTTTTTGTTTTGTTTTTTTGTTGAGACAGTGTTTCTCTGTGTAGCCCCGGCTGTCCTGGAACTCACTTTGTAGACCAGGCTGGCCTCGAACTCAGAAATCTGCCTGCCTCTGCCTCCCAAGTGCTGGGATTAAAGGCGTGTGCCACCACGCCCAGCTAGCCTCCTACTTTCTATTCCAGAACCAAGAGTTATGGACACACACTGTTACTCACCTTGCCCTCTCCCTGCTCACACACATACTCCCTTCGGCCGCTGCACAGGCAAGGCCTTTTTTCAGTGGGCTCTGACAAGTATTTCCACCAGAATACCAAGTACACCAACAGTTACACAAATGGAAAGTACCTTCTGTAGGTAGTCTGGATGCAGATGGAGAGATACCTAGTAATGATGATGGATGATAAACTGAGGGGCTAGTGAGCTAAATCAGGGGTTTAAAATAATACTATTACATGTTTTCTCATAACCAAAATTAGCTTATTTAGAAAACCTGTAAGAATCTGTAGTTAAAACAACACCCTGGCATGCTAACCTATAGACGGTTCATGTGAGCCACAACAAAGCCGGGTGGTCCTGCCCTCAGGACAAGCCCACAGCCCTCCTTCCACAAGCCTGGACCCCACTCACTGGTGTTGGTGAGGCAAGGGTTCCACTCACAAGTCAACTACAAGGAGAAATTACATCCTCTCTTAGAGGGCAGAAGCCGGGCACTAACTTGAGAGAGAAGTGGAACACCTAAAATAGAGATCCCAGCCTACAGAGCCTCAGTTTGCCTTGCCTTAGCCTCTGGTTGAGGACCCCAAAGAAGCAGTTGTAAAGAGTCAGAGAGCTGAACCCTGACAAGCTAAAGAGTGAAGGTGGCAGGAAACTCTAGCACAAGGTAGGAAGTGCATAGGAGGAGACGGAACCACCCCCGATGGCCTGGAACGGATCTCAGTAAATGAGAATTACCCTGAAGCTTGATATCTCTGAGCCTAAGGCTAAAGGATGGATAAAGTTCTGTGGCCACCTATCTTTTTGCTGCTGTGGCCTTGAGAATCTGAAGATCCAGAGCCAAATCCAAAACCCATAGTGGCATCCCTCTAGCCAGGTGACTGTTAATATCCAGGAGTCCTTGAAGCATGGTGGGGTTGCTGGGTTCCTACTGATCTTAGTACTGAAATTGCCTTCTTACTCCCAATGAACCTGGGAGACACCCTTCAGCTAAAGTAGCCAAACAAGGGACCAGTCCTTGGGCCTCTCAGAAGCTTCTTAGCCTACAGGATGCAAGCTAGAGGTGGCAAGCAAAGGGCCCCGTTGTGCGCAAAGAAGGGAAGCAACCACTGTGAAGACAACACAGAGACACCCGACACCTACAGAATACACAGAGCAGCAGAGGAAGGCAAGGACCAAGAGTCCAGATGTTCAGCTGCCTCGGTAACATGTAACAGGCATGTAACAACCGGCAGCCTCCACATTGTGAGGGCTCAGAAAGCAGCTTTTCTATCACCCATTTCCCTGTGGGATTTGTTTTTCTCTACATGTTTAGCAGGATGTTTACTGTATTGTATTTGGTAAGCGTTTTTAAGCTTTCTGTTATTCCCCTCTCCTAACTTGGTTTATTTTTTCATTTTTAGACAATATCTGTTCTTTTCGTTAGTTTCTGTGTTGCCCTGGGTTTCTTCCTTTTCTCATTTCTCCACATTTAGTAGTATTTTGATTTGCTGTACTGGCTTTTTTTTTTTTTTTTTTTTTTTTTTTTTTTTTTTTTTTTTTTTTTTTTTTTTTTTTTTTTTTTTTTTTTTTTTTTTTTTTTTTTTTTTTTTTTTTTTTTTTTTTTTTTTTTTTTTTTTTTTTTTTAAGATTTATGTATTTATTTTATGTGTGTGAGTACACTGTCGCTGTCTTCAGATACCAGAAGAGGGCATCAGATCTCATTATAGATGGCTGTGAGCCACCATGTGGTTGCTGGGAATTGAACTCAGGACCTCGGGAAGAGCAGTCAGTGCTCTTAACCACTCAGCCATTTTAAAAAGTACTTTTACTCATTTATTTTTTTTTAATTGCTTCTCTTACATTTACCTAAATAAATCAACACAGTTACAGCACATAAATTTTTCAAAATTTTCACAAACAAATATTGGAGAAAAATCACTGTCTTAAGTGTTTTATTGCTATGAAGAGACACCATAGTCACAGCAACTCTAACAAAGGAAAGCACTTAATTGGGGGCTTGGTTACAGTTTCAGAGGGTTACTCCATTATCATCACAGTGGGGAGCACAGCAACAGTCAAACAGGGAGAGAGACAGACAGAGAGACAGACAGGTACAGACAGACAGACTGGACCTGGTGTGAGCTTTTGAAACCTCAAAACCCTCCCAACCAGTACACCTCCTCCAAAGCCACACTTCTCCTAATTCTTCCCTGACAACTCACCAACTAGGAACTAACCATGCATATATATGAGCCTATGGTGGCCAACCAGCCTCTTTATTAAAGGAAAACTAGATTTCCACATGTAGAAGAATGAAACTAGATACATCTTTCATCTGCCACAAAAATCAATTTAAAATAAATCAAAAACCTTAATGTAAGACCTGAAGCTGGTAGAGAAACACACAGTGAGAGAGGAGCTGAGATTTTCCTAACGTCACTCCAATAGCACAGCAACAGTCCCAAGTGACAACTGAGGTAACCTTCAATTAAAAGCTTCTGCACAGCAAATGACATAATCATCAGAATGAAGAGAAAGCCTGCAGAATAAGAGAAAAAAGCCTTTGCCAAATATACATCAGACTAAAGCTTAATATTTGGGATGTAGAAAGAACTCTAAACTTTAAACACTAAAATCATCTGAACACCAATAAATGGGCTAACAAACTAAACAGACAGGTCAGTCTTGTTTGTTTGTCTGTTTGTTTGTTTGTTTGTTTGTTTGTTTGTTTTTCGAGACAGGGTTTCTCTGTGTAGCCCTGGCTGTCCTGGAACTCACTTTGTAGACCAGGCTGGCCTCGAACTCAGAAATCCGCCTGCCTCTGCCTCTCAAGTGCTGGGATTAAAGACATGTACCACCACCGCCCGGCTGACAGGTCAGTCTTAAGAGAAAAAATACTATCAATGAAGACTTTTTTTTAAAAGTGCTCCTCGTCTTTAGTCATCAGGGAAGTTAATACCTTGAGCATCTACCTTACCCCAGCCATCAAGAAACAAATAACAGAAATGACAGGTGAGAATTCGGGGTGAGAAGAAGGAAACCATTCATCATTGCTGGTGTCAACTTGTAGAGCCACAATGAAAATCAATATGGCAGCTGCTCAACCACTAAAACTAAAATAGCCATACAACTCAAGGTGTGCACTCAAAGGACTCAGACTTCACATAGCAGAGACTTGCACATCCATGAACCCAGCAGACAGAAACAGGGCCAGTCTACATGTCCACCAACAGGTGAAAATGTGGTACATACACACAATACAATTGTATGCAGCCCTAAAGAATGAAATCATGACATCTGCAGGAAAATGGATGCAACTGGAAATCCTTATGTTAAACTAAATAAGCAAGACTCTTAAACACTGCATTTTTCTCTTATATGCATAATCTAAACTTAAAATTACATGTCATATATGTGTGTGCACTGACATATTTATAGGTCATACAACTTGAAATGGAGTAGAGGGAGGACAGGAAGAGTTCTTAAGGGAGGTGGGAAATGGCACAAGGGAAAAGCACAACAGGAAGACAGAGTGGGGGAAACCTGGGAAAGAAGCAGCTAACCGGAGGAGGGAGGGGCATGCTGGGAGCAGTGGAGAGGGAAGCATGAGAATACTGATGATGACGGATATATGAGTCTCACATAGAACCCTTTCTTGAGTTTTCTTAAATAAACATGGAAGCATGCTGCATGTAAATACATTGGCTATTTCTTTAAAGATAGATAAGGTCTTTTTTTTTTTCTTTAGTGATCGGTCTGGAACCTATGTCTTGAAATAATAAGTCAGGCAATGGTGGCACATGCCCTTAATCCCAGCACTCGGGAGGCAAAGGCAGGCAGATTTCTGAGTTTGAGGCCAGCCTGGTCTACAAAGTGAGTTCCAGGACAGCCAGAGCTACACAGAGAAATCCTGTCTCGAAAACCCCCAAAACAAACAAACAAACAAAAAGCAAAAAAAAAGAAAGAAAGAAAGAAAGAACGAACAAGCAAGCGTACTACCACTAAGCTATGTCCACAGCCCTGTGATATTTAATTTTTGTCTCTTATCATCTCTTTTCTTTGTTTAGTTAGAAATGGGACATGAGACGCACTTGGATGTCAGAAGACATCTTTAGGGAGTCAATTCTCTTCCACCACGTGAGTATCAGGATCAAATTCAGGTTGTGACACTGGCAGCAAGCACCTGTACTTGCCGAGGCTCGCTGAGGCTCGCTGCCAGCCACACTCTCCCAACAGAATGGATGCTCCATAGAGCAGCTCTTGGCCTGTTTTGTTCATGTCTGTGACTCCGAACACCAGAGGTGTGCCTAGTATTAAATGGCACTAATACGTTTCTGTTGAATGACTCAATGAGCCAATGACAACACAGGCCATTCACAAGAGAGAGTGACTGTAAGATGCAGTAAGGGTTACACACTTAATCTCAACTTGTATACCCTTTGGATCTTGAACAAAATCCTCAGAGTACCTGCTACAAAAGTGATTTTAAAACAGTTCATGAGAGCTGGGAGGTGGCAGTCCCTGCACTCAGCGAACAGAGGCAGCGAGATCTCTGAGTTTGAGGCCAGCCTGGTCTACAGAGGGAATTCCAGGACAGTTAGAGCTACACAGAAAAACCCTGTCTCAAAACAAGTAATAATAATAATAATAATAATAATAATAATAATAATGGTACAAATGAGATATTGCCAAGGGATTTCTCCACCACACTGCCTTTCACCTCGAACATGTCAGCAAGATACAAAGACTGCAGCATCAGTCTCATTGGGCTTCAGGAGTGCAGTTCACACTGTTGGTAACAGGCTCAGAACATAAGTATTTCCATGGGAAACAGTTTGCTACCACCTACTAAGACTCAAGATTCAAATACCACGTGCCTTAGCAAGTTCTAATGTACACACCCTACAATAAAGGGTTTGTGGGGCATGTGCAAGATCACTGTCATGATAGATAAAAAAGCAAAAAGCACTTGTTATCTACCAGCAAAGACAAAGAACCACGTGGAAAGGTCAGAGGACAGTAACAATTCTTTATAAACAGAGATTTGTGGAACCATATTAATGATTTGCACAGACCAAAAAAAAAAAAAAAAAAGACAATAAAATGAGCAAAGGTATAAAGAGTGGAGCCCAACATAAAGTGCAACCAAAATACCAAACTGCCTTTCAAACGGACACCACAGCCACATGGAAGGATGTCCCAAACCCGCGGGACTCAGTTATTCGTGGGAGCGAGGAGGACCATTTGTCTGTAAGAAAGGACAGGCGGGAGAGAAAGAAAGGAGACCATGTGTTTGCGGTCTCATTTACTAAGGCACAATACCCAGTTATATACATACATACAGCAAAAAGGAGCAGAAAAGGGCAATTGAGGAGGGGGGACAAAGGCTTCAAGGTGAAGGACATATGGGAGGGTATAAATGGAAGGCTTGGGACAACCGGTGATTCATTTCCGACTCTTTGGTGCCTGCATGGAATGCAGGTTCTTTCTTAAGAGTCCTAGGTGTCAATTCAGGGCACAAAGACCATCCTGTTCTGAGGAGCAGCCTTGTGTGAAAGAGGAAGGTGACTCAGCTCCCAACAAATGGCTAATTGGCTCTCAGGTGGGAGCTGTTAAAGGCCTGGTTTCTATCAGCCTGGTTTCCCACAGAAGGAAGGGGTGAGAGGAGAGTTAACCCCAGAACCTTTGAACGTGGTGTCTGGACCACAACCCTCAAGCTAACGCTGACAAAGAATGCTGCCCTCTAGTAGATGAGTTTCTTTTCACAGAGGTACAAGTCAGCAATCTCAAACCTACTTCCTCAGTACATTTAGCAGTGGGCAAACGGGTGAAACGCTGTCAGTGATGGAACAGGGACCAGCACTTTGGAAAAGGAGGAAGGAGTCACATCTATGAAGAACAAACTGCTATAATAAATCCAGTAGTACAGGGTTGGACCCAAAGGTATACAGTACCTCCCTCCGTCTCCGTCTCTCTCTCTCTCTCTGTCTCACTCTCACTCTCTCTCTCTCTCTCTCTCTCTCTCTCTCTCTCACACACACACACACACACACACACACACACATGAGCGTGGGTGCACACAGCAACCTAGTTAAGAGAGCCTAAAAGCAATGTCATCCGGTAGTTATGGCCATACCTAACACTTGGATATTGCTTCTGGATGTGCTAGGGTCCTTTTGAGAAAATTTTGATTCCAAGGCAAGAGTAAGGATAATGAGACAGACCTGGCCTATCTTGAACCAGAAAATAAAGAGGACATCCGAGAATCATGGGAACAAGCCAGAAAGGCACAGCACTAACTTGAAAAGATTCCCATCAGCCAAATCTGGGATAATTTTAAATGATGACTCATTTTTTTTAAATCTACAAATCCAGCCACAGACTCACAGAGTAGTAACTCACAAATTAGATAATGGGTAAAACAATTAAAATTATAAAAAGAACGATGACACAGTAAACCCTAATTTGGCAACAACCTCATCAACAACTGACTCAGGAAAGGCTGTGAAGGATGCTAAGTGAGCAGGTAAAAGTTAGGGCAGTGCTGGGCAGTGATGGCGCACACCTTTAATCCCAGCACTCGGGAGGCAGAGGCAGGCGGATTTCTGAGTTCGAGGCCAGCCTGGTCTACAGAGTGAGTTCCAGGACAGCCAGAGCTATACAGAGAAACCCTGTCTCAAAAAAATCAAAAAAAAAAAAAAAATCAAAAAAAAAAAAGTTTGATCAGCAACAGGCTACAGTCTCAGCGCCTCTCGGCAGAACACACTGGTTCCATGGGAAGAACATCCCAGCTTCACTGCAGAGAGCCAGCAGGGCCAGCAGAGCCCAGGGACGGAAGTCAGCATGCCCGAGAGGACAAAGAACATACCACAAGGAAACATTGAAGAAAGAACACTTTGGTGCTCCTGCCAACAGCTCTAACAGACAAACCTAGAAGACACTGCTCCAGGACAAATTATATTTATTTACACATGGAAAAATGCCATTGTGAGCCTCTGTTTTGCACAATTAAAATATGCTAATTAAAAACAATAAGAACCCTGGAGGTGCTGTGAAGGCCTGGACTGAGAAACTGGCCCATACTAACAGTCCAAAAGAAATCAACTGAGTATGTTTTGTTTTTTAAGTGGTATCCATGGGTGAGCCAAGTAGATTTCTAAAGACGTACAGGTAAGGCAAGGCTGCAGAGAGGCAGAGGGAGCACTTGTTTTTTTTTTTGTTTTTTTTCTTCAGGAAACTTATAAGGTCAAGGTCAACAACATAACCTAGAATGTTCTAGTTTACTTCTTCATTGCTGTGGTAAAACTCTGACCAAAAGCAACGTAGTAGAGGGAAGAATTTACTTCATCTTACACTTAACAGTCTATCATCAAGGAAGCCATGACAGGAAAAAATGGCACTGCCATGGTGGGCTGGATCCTCATGCAACCATTAGCCCAAGAGACATGCCCACAGTCAATCCAATTGAAGCACTTGTTCTAGTGAGGTTTGCACTTCCCCAATGTGTCAGGTTGACAGCAAAACTAACTGGGGTGAACCATATGGCTGTATTAAAGATTAAAAGTTGTAAGTGTACCAGGCAGTGGTGGTGCACACCTTTAATCACAGCAGTTAGGAGGCAGAGGCGGGCGGAGTGAATTTACAGAAACATAGCTATATACATTTGAGATTTCCCTGGGCAACAAGACCCTGTCATTCTTGCTTCTTGTCCTCCCATAAAAAGAATGCCTAAATGAAAGTGTTCTAGGCGCATTAGCCCTAACACTAATGTGACAGATAGAAAACTTCAAGGAATCCACAAACCTTCCAGTTACAGAAATTCATTTAATAATTTTATAGTGCTTCAGTAATCATTTCTCTCATACTGTGAACACACCAGTCAGAAAAATGACTGCATGTGTCTAACAGAGACAATTTCAGCTGATGAAATGGCTTCCTCTGGAGAAATGTCCTACGATTGAATAAAATTTGTCCACTTGATAAAGCTATCCACAAACTCTTTGATTCCTCCTTCCAAAATAGGTGGAACCTAACTGCCATCTTAAGCAGGGGCTAGACTCAGTGATTCGGCTGTAACTAAAAGAAACCAGAGTTAACACTGATATTCAAACAGGTGGAGCAGATGTGTGGCTTCTTTCTCAGTCTTTCATCAGTGGCTCTGGATGAAGCCAAGAGACCCTAACAGACCCTCAAGCAGCTCCCCGTGCATGTAAGGCCTCTGCCCAACAGTCATCTCCCAGCCTATCTGAGCCTTTGGACAAAGGCCACAGCACTTCAAAAGTCAAACTGAAACTCACCAGGCTCTCTGTGCTACAATTCCCAGCTAGGCTATTTTTGAGTTCCTGACCCACAGTAACTGAGGAAAAAAAGTGTGCTGTTTGAAACAACTAAATTTGCTTTATTAGACTGCATTAGATACTGGTATGGTATTTAGTGACTAGTGCATTTGCGAAATATAATTTCTGTACAAATATTTATTGTGAAGTTAGATGACTTTTACAAAAACAATTACAGTCCGCATTTCCAGGAATGTAGAAAATAGGATGAACAAGAGTGACTCAGTCAAAATGCCAGGAATGAACCAAATCAAAATAACTGAATTATACCATAATTAGAATGAATTTGTTTGATAAAAAGATTTAAAAATAAACATTTCAATGGAAGGAATAAGGGATGGAGACAGCAGAAAGATTAGCTACTTAATCTCAAGTACTTCATTGCTTGGGATAAGACTGCAAGGATGTCTTGGTCACTGTTCTCTTGCTGTGAAGAGACAACTTATAAAAGAAAGAGTTTCCTGGGGCTGACAATCTCAGAAGGTGAGTCCACAACCATTCAGGCAGGGAACATGGTAGAAGGCAGGCAGGCACTGGAGTAGCAGCTGGAGCTCACGTCCCTATGTAGGACACAGACAGAGTACTAAATGGTAATGGTATGAACTTAGAAGCCCCAGTGGCACACTTCCTTCAACAAAGCCACACTCCCCAACAGTTCCACCAACTGAGGACCAAGCCTTTAAACTATGAGCCTATGGGGACCATCTACATTCAAATGACCACAAAGAAGATGTTTTAAGTTCTGAATTTACTTGTTATTGATGAGCATGAAAATGCTATTGATGAGTTCAAAATGCTATCAATGAGCTTGAAAAATTATAGTTCTTTCTCAAGAACTATAATTTGATATATGTACCTGAATATAAAGAAAACCAAACACTTATGTAAAATATATTACTCAAAAACTAGCACTTAGCCAGGCGTGGTGGCACACGCCTTTAATCCCAGCACTCAGGAGGCAGAGGCAGGCAGATTTCTGAGTTCGAGGCCAGCCTGGTCTACAAAGTGAGTTCCAGGACAGCCGGGCTATACAGAGAAACCCTGTCTTAAAAAAAACAAAACAAAAACAACAACAACAAAACTAGCACTTGTTCATAGGATAGTCAGCATGTGACCTTTGACTGTCAGTCTCCTTTCCTCTCTAACCTTAAATATATTATCAAATTATCTTCAAGTATTTAAGTATTTTCTAAGATTCTGACCTGTTCTAGCAATTTTTGCATAATCTGCAGAAGTGCCTGTGTGTGTATATGCATTCATATGCTCGCATGTGCATGTGTGTGTGACCATCAGGGTCATTCCCATGCTAGGACCCCATGTTGAAACCAGGAGTTGAAATTAACTAGAAAAAGCACTGGAATTAAGAGTCCCAGCCTAGGGCTGAAGTGCAATGCCATCCCTCACTGGCTACAGATACAGACAAATTGCTCCTCATACTGGAACTCACTTGGCTCATTAGTACAAATGGGATAGTTGTCAGGTTTTCAAGATCATTAGAGTTAAAGAACACACAGAAAGGGCCTCACACAACACTGCCACTCACTACATGGCTCCTCGTTGTTAATGACCCTTATACTAGTCAGCTTTCTATCACTGACAAACGCCTGAGAAGTTGAAAGGAGGAAAGATTGGTTTGAGCTCACAGAAGTCTCTGTCCACCAGCGGCTGGCCAGCTGCTTTTCTAACCTGTGCTGAAGTAGTGCATCATGACAGAAGGCAGTGGATAGGAAGCAGAGAAGCTAACAGGATCAGGACGGGATCCCAAATATCTCCTATAATGTCCCAATGGCCTAATTCCTTCTAGTAAGTCCAACTCCTAAAAGTGCTTCCATCTTCCAGGAATGCCATTATCATTAACAGGACCCTGGACAACATTTAGGATACAAACTCTAACTAGCCCTGTCCTTACATGGGTGCTCCATCTTGGATTTGAAATATCCTCCCCAGGTCCCTGCACTAAGGCTTGGTGCCTAGTCTGTGATTAGCAGAAGAGAGGACTGCTACCTTCAGGAGGTGGAGCCTAGTGGGAGGTTTATGTCATTGGGACCATGCCCTCGAAGGTGACTATGGGACCTTTGGACTCTATAGCCATGCTGTGCTTCTCCAACACAAATACACATCACAGGCCTAAAAGTAATATGTTTGCCAATCATGGACATGAAGCTCCAAAACTATAAGCCAAAATAAACCTTTTCTCTTACTCAATTGGATTGTCTCAAATACTTACTACACTAAAGGAAAGCTGACTAACATACTAGGTACACCTCCCAAATCATGAACTACAAGGACAGAGACCACTGGAATATTTCTGTGTTTCTTATTCAGATGTAAAAGGTAGCCCAGGAGGTTAATATGACCAGATTTATAGCTTTTTAAAAAAAATTTTTGACAGGGTCTTATGCATCCCAAGTTGATTTCACATTCACTATGGAGCTGAAAAGACCATGAACTTCTGAGCCTCCTACCTTCACCTTTCAAGTGCTTGGACTACAGGTGTGGGCAGTCTGTGTGCCATCATGCCCAGTTTATTTAGTATCAGAGAGCAAACTCAGGGTTTGATCTCTAGGCAAGCATTAGACCCTACTATCAACAGATTCGATCTGAAATGTCCTGCAAAGGCCTCTACCTACTAAGGTACACCTCCAGCCCAGAATTGTTATAATTCTGAAAGGTTACAAAGGCTTATGAATTGAAATCAAAACTGCACACTTACCCACTCAACAAGCACAAGTACTTAGCCTGCAATCAATATTTATACAGCCTTAACATATTCCTGTGCAGTCTATTTTCTCTTTCTAATTGCGCTCTCTCCTCCACCAAATTACAAATTGGATTGCAAAGAAAAAAAGCTAAACATGTCTGTACTCTCCAATGGCCCTTGCAAGCAAAAGGCTGATAAATTTAACTTCACGTTCTCAATATACTCCTCTTATCAGTATAATCTGAACATTTTAAACATCAGGCATCCTCCCCCATCCTGACAACATACATGTGCATACATTCATCCTGCCAATTTATAACCAGTCTTAGGTCCCCAGAACAAATCTCAATGAACAATAATCCTGCCTAACACTTCTAATATCTTTTTTTTCTTCAAGACAGGGTTTCTCTGTAGCCCTGGCTGTTCTGGAACTATCTCTGTAGACCAGGCAGGCCTCAAACTCACAGAGATCTACCTGCCTCTGCCTCCCAACTGATGGGATTAGAGTTCACCACTATTGCCCAACAAACACTTAGTATCTTGACAAAGAAAAGAAACAACTCCTTTCAACTTCCTACTAGAAAAAAAAAATCCTAACATCTATGTTATATGTTAGAAACCCTCGATAGAGGTGACTGACACAGAGGACCTAATGTCTGTCCTCAAACAGCTCTGAGACCTGGGTCCATTACATCTAGGGCTTCTATGGTTAAACTTACAGTTTCTATCCTTTGGCTTTGAGCACTTTACCAAACTTTCTGTAAACTCTCTAGAAACAAGGAGCATATTATTTGCATCCCTATGGCATGAACCCACACTGGAATCCTGACACACACTATTCACACTGTCTTTTCTGTTGCTGTGGTATTACACTGACTAAAACCAGCTTGGGGAGGAAAGGGTTATTTCAGTTTACAGCTCATAGGCCATCTCTGAGGGAAGTCAGGGCAGGAGCTCAAGCAGCCACTGAAGCAGAGGCCATGAGGGAACCTGCGTAGACCTACTCCATAGCTTCTCTCAGTTTCTCATACTACCCAGAAGCCCTGCCCATGACGGCAACAAGCACAATAGGCTGGGCCCTCTACCTGAATCATTCATCAAAGCAATGTCCCACAGACACAGCCATGGGCCAACCTGATGAATTCCTCAATTACTTCCCAAGTGACCCAGTTTGTGTCAAGTTCACACAAACACAAACAACTACCACAGCAGATTTTACAACGCAAACTGTCATTTTTTTTCTAAAATTAAAAAAAAAAAAGCAAATGAGGACCAAGTATGTAATAGAAAGCCAAATGTAAAAAAAAAATCTACCAAAAAAAAAAATCTGCAGTTATTTTATGTGTGTCAGATTAGAAATAGTATCCTCATCTCAATTTAGGAGCACAGATGAAATCAGTGTGAAGGCCATGCACTCACCCACAGTGATCAGCAGCTTAAAATACTCATCCATTCACTGTCACATACCCAGCTTTCGGTAGACTCTGGAGAAGACAACACTAGATGCTGCAAGTCCACAGAACTACTCGGGTGATGAACTTGCAGTCTGAAAACTGTTCCATTCTTGACTCTCTCTGGACCCCTCCCAGGATCTCCAAACACTTCACCTTGTCGTCCCGGCCCAAGCTCACACCTCTACACACACAGCCTTCCTCAGTTGTTTTCAATGTGGTCCCAGCACAGGCTCACATGGACACTTGTTCAAGCTGCAAAACATTAAACCCATCTACATGTACTTGATGGGAAACTAACAGGCAAAGGGCCTGGCTTCCTGTGTTTTACCAAGGCCTCCATGCTCTGCAGCTGCTTGCTCTAGTGTGGAAACTGTTTTCCAGCTGGAAGGGACTGGAGACCTAATCCTCAGCGAGACTGTGCTGAGATGGAGCGTTTGTGACATAATAAAAGCAGGAGGCCTCTGATGCTACTGCAGGGCTGGGGCTCCCACACAAGGAGAAAGGGATAGACAGACACCACCCCTTACCACAGGCCAGCATCTGACCTTGGACATCTCAACTTCTAGAACTCGGAGGAAACAAATTTCTGTTGTTTATAAACTCTTTAGTTTCCAGTATTTTTTCAGGGAAACAGAAAGCAGATTGAGAGCCGGTCTGAGTTAAACGATGATTCACTCAACCGCTTTCCCAAGTCCTACTCTTTGTCCTAACTCCCAGCCTCTGATTTTATGTAGTCAGACTATCTACTTCTATGTTTGTCTATTACTATTACAGTCCAACGTTTGTGTGCCAGGTACATTCTGCTATCACCGAGTACACAGTGCATTACTCCGTCTTCACAAGAGTGCTTTAATTCCAACAAAAAGGCAAGGATAAAAGACACTAATTTGAGACAAGGGCACTTGGCCAATAAATGGCAGAGCAGTACCACAAAGATTTGGACTTGTGTTCTCTTACCTCCAGGGGTCCCGCAGTTAGTGACTTACACTATACTGTTCCTGGTCTTCTTGCCAAATCTATAGAACTCCGACCTACCTACCTACCTAGAAATCTGTCTACTGAAATTCCGCATATGCTCCTTAAAGCTGCCAGCACCACGATCTCTGTGCACTGTAGCCTACCTTCCTCTATTTCCTAATCAATGGCATCATAATCCCTCATCTGCTCACGGTAGGTCATCATCGTTAATGCATCCCCCTTTCCTCTACATACTTACAGTTGTAAACTTTAAGCAACTACAATGTTTCTGACCTCTATCCATCCCACTTTCCTCTCTGAGACACCAGCACATCCCTGTCTCCCTACTCTACAGCGACCTATGTGGGACTACTGGTTGCTTCCTGATGATGTGCTCAACCTACTTACCTTGGCTTTCCATTGCCAAGTAAATGCACAGCGGACCTAGACATTTTAGAATACAGTGGGCAAGATGTGGTGGCACCCGCTTTAATCCCAGTACTCGAGGCAGAGGCAGTCAGTTCAAGATCAGCCTGGTCTACATAATGAGTCCCAGGACAACTAGAGCTATAGAGACCCTGTCTAAAAATAAAATAAATAGAAGAATAGAATGGAAGACCCCTAGATCTGGTCATAATTTGGCTCTCTAATATATCTATCCCATCTCTACTGCCACACCTTAAGCTGGTAAGAAACAACTCAGGACATTTCCAAAAGAACCATTCAATTTTAATGTTCAGCAAAGACTGTCTAACTAGAAAGTTGCCTTGCTCTTTACATACAGCAGAAACCTACTTAGCCTGTGGGGATAAGGTCTATCCTCTTCTCTTCTCATCATTTGCCATCAATGTTTTTCAAGTGTGATCAATTCCTCTAGTAATTTATTAATTCTTAAAGTAATTAATTTATCAAAACATATGACAGCTGGTGGTTTCCCATCTCTGATCGACACTTACATGTCAAAGGTATTACAGCACCCATTCATCTATGGCCTCCTGACAGAATGAGTATCTAGTCACAGCTAACACCTCATAAATATTTGCTGAGATGTTAAATAATGTAGCACTTGCCAAGTAACTCTACACATCTCAGCAATTCAACCTCTGGCTTGCAAACCATTCCACAGAATTTTGTTTTTTGGGGTGGGGGTAGAGACAAGGGTGAAACAGAATCTCACGTGGCCCTGGCTAGCTTCAATTTACTGCTGCAGAAGATGATGCGGAGTCTCTGAACGTCTTGTCTTTCCCTTCCAAGTGCTGGGATTACAAGAATGTGTCACTACAAAGAGCTCAAGAATTTTCTAAGCCAGGCGGTGGTGAAGGTGACGCACGCCTTTAATCCCAGCACTCGGGAGGCAGAGGCAGGCAGATTTCTGAGTTCGAGGCCAGCCTGGTCTACAGAGTGAGTTCCAGGACAGCCGGGGCTAAAAGAGAAACCCAAAAAACAAACCCACAAAACAAAACAAAAAAAAAGAATTTTCTAATAACAAAGAACGTTATAGATGAGTTAATATTCTCCAGCAGAGTCTAATTACTGTCCGATCCTTTTGTCTGTTAGTACCTTTCTTCAGATAGACTCCCTTTCTAGCTAACATATTTGTACCTTTGTCACAGGATCGGCAGTTATTGTTTGGCAGGGCATTGTGAGAGATAATCGTGATGGAAACTGTATCACTGAATATCGTCAGATGACGATGTTGGTTACAGCACGTCTGTCAATGTCCAGAACAGCAGCCTAAGCCCATTAGGTAGATCTTAGTGGCTGAAGGCATGCAATACTGACAGCCCAGGATAACTGCACAGGAATGAAACATTTATTCCAATTAAATGAAATCAAAGGATACAGAAATTTGATCCTGGCTCAGCCAGATATCCTTTAAGTAAAAATAACATTTATTTTTTAGGCAGGACTTGGTAGGTAGCACCTGTAATTCCAGTACTCAAGAAGCAGAGTAAGGAGAAAACTCCTCAGAATAAGTTCTAGGCCAGCCAAGGATATATGTAAAACCCTATCTCAAGAAACAAATAGATTAAAATAACCAATTTAAACAAAAAGAAGAAGAAGAAGAAGAGGAGGAGGAAGAGGAGGAGGAGGAAGAGTCAGGCAGTGGTGGCCCATGCCTTTAATCCCAGCACTTGGGAGGCAGAGGCAGGCAAATTTCTGAGTTCCAAGACAGCCTGGTCTACAGACTGAGTTCCAGGACAGCCAGAAAAACCCTGACACAGAGAAACCCTCTCTCAAAAAAACCAAAAAGAAGAAGCAGGAGGAGGAAGAGGAGGAAGAGGAAGAGAAAGAGGAGAAACAGATGTTTTAAAAGAGTAACACTTGTAACTTATTCTTGTCTAAGACTTTATTTTGATCCCACCCTACAGACATACTCTGTTCCAGTTGATTTGTTGTTGATGTGATAAAACCCTGATCAAAACCAACTTAGGAGAGGGGTTATTTTGATTACAGGCTAACTGTCCATCATCAAGAAAAGCAAAGGCAGGAACCTGGAGGCCAGATGCTGTTTCCTGGCTTGCCGTCTCCTACAACTCAGGACGGCCTGCCAAGGCCTAGCTCTGCAGGGCGTGGGTGGGCCCTCCTGTATCAATTATCAATTAAGAAAATGCCCCTCACACCACACAGCCATCCTGTGCAGGCCAACCTGATGGAAGCACTTCCTCAGCAGATGTTCCTTCTCCCCAGTTATTCTAGTTTTTTGTCAAGTTGACAAAAACTAACCAGGACGGAGTCTACCCTAAAATTAATGGGATGTCTGTAACACTTTTACAGCCACCCTGTAAAGCCTCTCTCCCCACTATTTCTGTACAAGGAACCTTTCTCTGCTCCAGTCACACAAGCCTCCTCAAAATATCCTTCCGCCATCCAATGACCAAATTAGCACTAACTTTTCAACACAGGATTTAATTCTTTCCTAATTCCAATTTTACTCTCCGTTTAAAGGCCAGCCCTGTATCTGACCTCCTCCTATGTAAACTTCTCCTATACTATAGCCCCACCTAATACTACTACCTCACTTCCTTCTGGGATTCTTTAACATATACATGATTTCTTTTCCTGACTAGACAGTTCATTCTTAAAAGAAAACAGGCTGGTCAGGGGCCTCACTTGTGACCCCACAGCCCTCTCACTAAGAGGCACAACTCTGGGAAGAGGGAGGCAGTTGCATTAACTATGTGAAGGATGAAACTAAATGCTCCTCTTGTACTGATAAACCATGTCCGCAGAGTATGAGGCCGCATCAACCGCAGAGCTATCTACCCAGGAGCGAGCAGTTTTCTAGGAGGCGCAAGCAAAAGGGAAAATAGGTAACTCAGTCACAAAAGCTCGTAATAGAACAGTGGCTCCTGAGTGGGTTTTCAGAGCAAGCTTTACTGATGCCAAGACGTGAGAACTTCAGAAACCATATTTTATGGAGACTCCGTTATAAAACTGAATCTCCGGATTGTAGATTCTGGGTGGAAACTCTAGTTATGCCCCTCAGTTTTTAGGCATGATCAAATGTCAGTGCTCCCTGTCTTGTCACTTTCACTTGGCACTGCCTTCAACCCATAACGGGAAAGATTATTTCTTCCATTTGTCTCCATTATCCCTCCTTAATAAACCACCACATACAACGGACCCAACAGAATCCTGTATACTGGCTGATGGCCAGTTGCATCATTTAACCCCAGTCTCGCCATGCCAGCCCACGCGTGAAACACAATCTACATTTCCACCAGATAAATAACAGCCCGTACGGCTTCTGGGGAGAACACACACACAAAAGGCATGGATGCCCTACCAGCAAGACCCTTGCAATGGCCAAAGCACAGCACGGTTCTGAGAAACAGATACAAGGGCAGATTTGAGTCTATGAGGAAGTAACAATACTGGATGGGTATGGTCCCTTGGCTTCAAAAATGTGGACCAACACAGGATTTAATAATAATAATGGTCAGAGGAGGAGCACGTGGGCATGCACGTGAGACTGGAAGGTCCAGGCAACAGGTTAGCCAACCAGCATCTTCACTGACAGGTCGCCTTCCCCGGATCGTGGGTGTGCCCGACGCTCACGCAGGCACAGATTCTAACGATCTCCCTAACAACTCGCTCCTACTCCAAGACCCGCCAGGGTAGAGCCGACGGACCGCTTCGCGGTTTACCCCAAAACTTTGCGAACCCCAACCCCGAGGGTCCCCGTTTCCGGGTTTGTCAGGTTTGCACAGTCGGCGTCTCAGTGTGGACGCGCGGCTGCTGAGGAAGGCGGGCTTCTCCCGCTTCAAATTCCTCAGGCTAAAGGAAACCGGCAGCGTCTCACTGGAGTCCAGTCACTTGTCCCTCGGCACCCCTCTCTCCAGCGCCCCACCCACCCCACCCCCGAGAGCGCCAGGCCCGGGAACTGACCCTCGTCAGCCCCCGTCCCCGCCCCCGGAACCAGCGGCCGAGGGGCGTGGAGCGGCGCGCGCGGGTCCGGCGGGGAGGGGGAGCGCGTCCCCGCGCCCCGGGCCCGCGCAGCAGGTGCGGCCAGGCCCCACCTCCCACGAGCGGTCCG
The DNA here is from genome assembly GCA_902729485.2 of Mus minutoides. Classification (NCBI taxonomy): domain Eukaryota; kingdom Metazoa; phylum Chordata; class Mammalia; order Rodentia; family Muridae; genus Mus; species Mus minutoides. The sequence continues at coordinate 409,056 of LR753362.1, read as the reverse complement.
GGCGACTCACCCCGACGATGTTCCTCAGCGACCTAGACGCCGCCACACACGTCTCTTCCGCCAGCAGCGACCCCGCCTCGTGGCCACCGCCCCCTCGACCGCCGCCGTCGCCGCCTTCCTCGCCGCCGCCGTCGCGGCGCGCGCCCGCTTTCACGCACACCGCCGTGGCCGCGCACGCGCTCTGCGCGCTGGCGTCACTTAGCAACGGCTCAACCGTGGGCCGGCAGGACCCAGGACTCCAGGGCCCCAGGTCGTCTCAGGCGGGGGTCTTGCGGCGTGTTTCCCCAGGTCGGAGCCACTGCCCCTCCTGTACTGGGCCCAGAGGGTGTGGACGCCCTGGCTCAGGGTGAGGCACGTCATCACACGTCACTGAATAGCGTCATCGGTCGCGTCACTGCGTATAGGGAAAGAGCCGGAGCGCGGGTTGGAGAAAGCCTCGTCCTTCTGCACTTGGTCGCTTGCCTGATGGACAGTCGGCTACGTGCGAGAAGTTGGACGAGGAGGTTGAGCCAAGTGAGGCATTACCAGCATCAAGGTGCTATGAAGGCCAGGCCCGAAATACCACGACTCAGTTTCCTCCTTCTGTCAGTGGGAAGCCTGATACCCGACCTGCCTCCACTAGAAAGGTGTCAACTTAGGACGAAATAATGCGTGCGAGGCTGCGGGCGAACTGGTCTTCTTCGAACTCCTTATTTCAAGACCCTGACAGAAAGCCCGGACCTAAGTCCTCAACACTCCAGGACTACCAAGTGTAACCAAGTATAAAGCCCATTAGACTCCATCTTTCACACAAGAAGCAGGCACTGTGGACTTTGAAGCCGTAGAAATTGGGTTTGTAGGTCTTTCCTGGCCGAAACTGGAGAGTCGTCTCTCTTGAAAGTTAGATACTTACCTGGGTGCGTAGGTTTGAAGATGGAAGACTTAATTCCAAGCAAAGACAACTTTAATGGGCAGTGAAAATGAACAGACACAGCAAGGGCTAGGGCTGGGCCAGTGAAGGATCAGAGCCACAACCTAGGCTGGCGGTGGGGATGGAAACGCAGAAGCAGGGGAATGAATAGGTAGGCCAGATTTCTAGCATGGTTGCTGAGACAGGTGGGAGTAACATTTAGCAAGACGGAAAGCAAGCTGCCTTTGTGTGTCAGTTACTAAATGGTAGTGACATTCCTTACCGATGACATGGTAGAACGACAGAATGTTGGGGAAACATTCTCTGCTCTCATCTTCCATGTGGAACGATATCCATCAATTTAATACATCTACTTTCTGATACACGTGTCCCCAATTTACTTGTCCTTGAAGAATTGACTTTGGGATTGGTACATTTAAAAAAACAAAGGGGACAAACTGAACTGGGAGATCTTTGAAGAAACAGAGCAAACCCTAGAGTTTAACATTAGGAAACTGCCCCCAGGTGATACCCAATTCCAGCTTTGTTTGTTGTGTTTTATAAAATAATGTTTCCCACCAAGACCCATACCCCCATCGCCATAATCTGCTGATCTGTTCTGGAAGGTGACAGAAGGGAGTTTGCAGACCTGGTTCAGTAAAGGTTATGAAGAGATTGCTCTGAAACTGGCCCGCTGGGCTAGGGACAAGAGCAACAGTCAGGAGAGAAGCAGGGGAGACTGCTTTGAAGCTACAGCCAGTCAGCCTTAAAAACAGAACAAAGGACTACAGGAAGCCTATAGAAGCTGGAAAGGGCAAGCGACTGGGTTCTTGAATCTAGGGCTTGACCTCTAGAAGTGTAACAAGAATTGGTATAAGCCACACGGTTTCTACTAACTTGTCACAACAGCCATAAGAAACTAGTACAGCTGAGAATAAAGAGGACGGCTTCCCAGTGGGTTCTCCTTTATCTAGGAAAAGAGAGGACCATTGATCAGGCTGCCTCAGAGACTGAGCACTGTGACTACGGTCTGATGGAGGGGTCCTCCACATTTAGAGGAAAATATCAAACAGCCAGACTACCCAGGTCTGTGACTGATGAGAGAAGCTGAGGTTTGAAGGACATTAAGCCTAGGCATGGATAATATCAATCAAAGAAGAAAAAAAACAAAAAATGTAACCTCCACTTCTAAGTTAGACTCAGCTGCTGATAACAGCAACCATTAACAAATCCAACTAATTTCACCAAACACTTGAGAACTAATATGTGCCGAGCTCTGTCCAGACAATTATGACTATCACTCAGTTGCTCACGCAGTTCAGGAGAGGCAAACACACAGGGGGAGATACCTAGCTGCCATAAATGGGCTTTGGTTTTGGGGGGGGTTGGTTGGTGTGTAGGGCACACCTTTAATCCCAGCACTGGGGAGGCAGAGGCAGGCAGATTTCTGTGAGGCCAGCCTGGTCTACAGAGTGAGTTCCAGGACAGCCAGGGTTACACAGAGAAACCCTGTCTTGAAAAACCAGAAAAAAGAAAAGTACTGGCATACTATGGCAAACTGTATAAGGGTAAAGCAGTTAATAGACCAAGGTTTAGAGCCATGACAGGCAGTACCTTCCTAGGAACTTGGAAGTACTGAATTGATGTAAATGCTCTTTCTCCATACTGTTAATATACTATCCATGCATTACATCATTTAATCAGTAATGCTGTTTACCACATGCCAGGTGCATGGTTCCTATACCTGTGCTGCCTCTGTTTCAATATGGTGTAGGCATTACTAACTCATATTGGTCTTGTAATGGCCTTTTGGGTAGGTAATATTACATTATAAGTATTATAATGTATATAAATAAAAAGGCTACATCACAGAAAGCTTACATAATTACTCAAGATCACAAAATTAGTAAGAGAGCCAGGTTCCCAATACTACAATCCTGGAACTGTACCCATTCATACCGTGTACTCCCAGAGCACTGGGAGGGGTGCTAGAAAACATGGCTTATACAACACAGCAATGTTTGTGTTAAAGAGCTTCTGTGTGTGATCCCACTCCACTCTTTACCTGAACACCAGAGAACTCTTTCCGAATTGGAAGTTACAAGTCTGTTAACCACCTGTGATAACTAATGTGTCTGTGATATGAGTTATATAACTGAATTGTATAATCATGCTTCCTTCCCTCCATGTCCCCACCCTAAAGCCCTGAAGAAATGTGTTCACTTGGCATTTGGAACTGAGTGGATTGGCATGCATGTCTCTTCGCATTGGTCTGCTAGTCGCCCATCAACACCTTAACAAAAACACCTAAGATAGCCATGTTTGTTCCAGCTCATAGTACTAGAGGTTTCAGTGTGGTAACGGCTGGCTCCCTTGTTTTAGGCCTCTGAAGTGACAGAGTGCACGTAGGAGCAAAATCACTCACCTCGTGACCAGGAAGCCAAATGAAAACAAAAAAGCCAGGAACCTACAAGCACCTTCAAGGACTTACTTTTTAATGACTTAAGGTACACCCACTAGGCCTCACATCTTGAAGGCTCCACTATCTCCAAATGATGCTCTTTTTTTGGTTTGGTTTGGTTTGTTTGGTTTGGTTTGGTTTGGTTTGTTTGGTTTGGTTTGGTTTGGTTTTTGTTTTTTCGAGATAGGGTTTCTCTGTGTAGCCCTGGCTGTCCTGGAACTCACTCTGTAGACCAGGCTGGCCTCGAACTCAGAAATCTGCCTGCCTCTGCCTCTCAAGTGCTGAAATTAAAGGTGACTGCTCTTTCAGAGGTCCTGAGTTCAATTCCCAGCAACCACATGGTGGCTCACAACCATCTGTAATGGGATCTGATACCCTCTTCTGGTGTGTCTGAAGACAGCTACAGTGTACTTATATACATGAAATAAATCTTTAAAAAAAAAAAAAAAAGGTTGTCCTCTGACCTCCAAACATGAGCTGTGGCATAAACATGGACACGGACACACACACAGAGAATTTTAAAAATATTTGTAACTTTTATTTCCCACAGATTCTGGGTAAGAACAGGTTCCGAATTTGATGACTTGGAAAGTCCAGATTGAAGGATCATTGTTTAGACCAGAAAGCATTTTAAGTAGCATCAAAGAGCCAAGTTGTAGTGTGTGTGTGTATAAAATATATAACATGTGGGTTCTTTAGACACATACTCCTTATGCTTTAGAAAAAAAGAAAGTCTGCTTTCCTATATGCTGATGATAATTTTGTTATGATGGAGTTTAATATTTGTAGTTGGCCTTGTCACGCCTTTAATCCCAGCACTCGGGAGGCAGAGGCAGGCGGATTTCTGAGTTCGAGGCCAGCCTGGTCTACAAAGTGAGTTCCAGGACAGCCACGTTCTATACAGAGAAACCCTGTCTCAAAAAACCAAAAAAAAAAAAAAAAAAAAAAAAAAGAATAAATGTAATTCCAAAACTACAAGTACATGTTTTAAGTTTAATTGGCTTGAATTCAGTAACTAATACCAGGCTAGTCTCCTCTTGTTTGTTTCATTTGTGAGGCAGGGCCTCACTATGTAGCCCCTGGCTGTCCTTGAACTCCCAGGGATCTGCCTGCCTTCTGGGTGCAGGAGGCACGATGCTTGACACGCTGGTGCAACACTCATGGAAGAGAGGTGGGTGAGGTTGGCGAGTGTGGGCTCAGGGCAATATGGGCAAGCATGTTTTCCGTGGGACCAGCTAGCATTGTGTGTCTGGCTAGACAGGTACACACTGTTCAAAATTCAGTAATATTTTGGCAGTCTGGTGGGGGTTGGCAGTTTTTTTGTGAAGAGTGAGTCACCCAATGTGACCATTCCCATCTCTATAGTGGTAGCTGGGGAGGGTGGCACACAGGCAATCTAGGAATTTTCATAAAAACCAGCTTTCCAAAGAAAAAGTGTTCAAGATCATCAAGTTTGATCCAGCAGAGCAGAATGTCTGTAAAAGTACACATTATTTTTCCTTTTCTTTTTTAAAGTTCACATTAGTTGTCAATACTTAGAGAATGATAGATTTTAAGCCTGACGATGCTGGATGCTTCTATTATAGCACATGGCAGAAATCTGCTAAATGGGGTACAGAACATTACCCATCTGCCTGAGCTATTTAAGCACTGAAATGCTCTGTTGGAGAATGATGAAAGAGTTGGATTACATTTTTTCCAGAAAGTATTAGTGAACATATTAGCACATTAGTATGTGTGTATGTATGTGTGTCTCCGTGTGGGTATGTGTTTATGTGGGTACAGAAGTTCTGTGAGGAGAAGAGGGCACCGGATCCCCCAGAGCCAGTGTTTAGTGCCTCTGCAGAAAGAACGGCTTCCCAGAACCTATGAGTGTCTTTCCTGTATGACTTACGCTGCACTTGATGGCTTTGCATTCCCTACATGAAATCTCCCACAGGACAAATCTCTTCCAAAGCTAAGCATCATCGTGAAGTGACTTAAGTAGCTGGTGCTGTTTCGTGGATGAGGAAACTGTGTGGCTCAGTTCCTTTTTCATCTTAGCTGCCCTGAAACTCTGAATCAGATCTGTGTGTCTGGCCAGGCATGGTGCTCTGTGCTTTGGTTAATTAGAGACCCTGGGTTCAATCCCCAGGACCACAAGAAAAGATTTTTTAAAAAAATGACTAAGATTGAGTGCCCAGTGATGAAGTGGGAGCCTGCATATCTGAAATCTGGTTTCCTCCCTGGACCAAGTACATTTGGGTTTTACTCGCTCATATTCATGTATAAAAGTTTGCAGTCTCTGTACTTGGAGCAGTCCACTCAAGTTGTATGGAGGAAAGAAATGCTGAATATACTTAGGATGGCTATCTAATGCATACAGTGTAGCCCTGTGCCCTCATGGCTATCTAATGCACACAGTGGAGCCTATGCCCTCACTTCAGGCTGGGAAGGCCCTGTGTGTCTAATGACTTCTCCAGGGTCTAGTAAGAGCAAGAGGCCTGAGTTACCTGCAAAGAGGTTTCAATGTCAGCTTAACTGCAGGACGCCACTGCTTTTGCCTTTCCTTCTGAGAGAGACAGATAACTGAGCTCACAGAGAACAAGTCCCAAGCTCCCCAAGCCACTCAGTACCTCTCATCTCTCTCAATGCTCTCTTGCAGTAGTCTTGAATTTCAGAGAATAACTTTTTATATACCATAGTCTTTCTTATAACTCTGTTCTACCTCACAGATTAATAATCTGATTATGGGGCTGGAGAGATGGCTCGGCGGTTAAGAGCACCAACTGCTCTTCCGAAGGTCCTGAGTTCAAATCCCAGCAACACATGGTGGCTCACAACCGTCCATAATGAGATCTGTTGCCCTCTTCTGGAGTGTCTGGAGACAGCTACAATGTACTTAGATATAATAAATAAATAAATCTTTTTTTTTTTTATATGTAAGTACACTGTAGCTGTCTTCAGACACTCCAGAAGAGGGTGCCAGATCTCGTTATGGATGGTTGTGAGCCACCATGTGGATGCTGGGATTTGAACTTATCACCTTCGGAAGAGCAGTCAGGTGCTCTTACCCACTGAGCCATCTCACCAGCCCTAAATCTTTTTTAAAAATCTGATTATGTTCTGTAGTAAATGTTTCCATCTGTGTATTGTAACAAAAAGTAGATGAAAGATTTAAAAAATCATTATTTTTTTGTGGTTGTTTTTTGATTTAGTTTGGTTTTTTGAGACAGGGTTTCTCTGTGTAACCCTAGCTATCCTGGAACTCACTCTGTAGACCAAATTGGCCTAGAACTCAGAGATCCGCCTGCCTTTTCTCTGCCTCCTGAGCACTGGGATCAAAGGCGTGACCTCTGCTTCCTGGCTTCATTGTTGTCTTAACGTATTTGTAATCTTCAGATAGGTAATGGGAATGTTGGTTGGACATGATGGCTGTTCTTCTTCGGCACTGTCCTCAGAGAGCAGTTATCTCACTGGTTTAATGGTTTAATCCTGAAATTACCGTTAGGTTACTAAAGCAGCTTATAAATGAGAGGCAAAACTTGTAGCCTTCCATAATTGTATGTATGCAGCAAGAACCTTACAAAACCAGCGACTGCCTCAGCCACTTTTTATTTGCAGGTCACTTTGAGCTAGACATAGGGGGTGCAGGGATAAAGATGAGGGTTCCAGCTTCAAGGCCTGGAGTGTAAGCACTCATTCTCAGTCTCTAGCTACATTTGAAGATCTCACCAGCTACTGTATTAGAATGTGCACACAGGGAATGTTTGGGTCTCACCAGCTGCTGTATTAGAGTGTGCACACACACAGGGAATGTTTGGTTGTTGCAGAATGTTCTGTTGGATTGTGCCAGGCTAGACATCATGTGAGAATCGGGCAGGTAAGGCAGAGTGGCTGATGTAGAAATGGCTTGTTTAGTAGAAAAATATTAAAATCCCTGAGGTTATTGAGTTTCTGGATAAAAATCACCCACTGCCTTCATATTTTTAATAAGTTTTATGCAGCACAATAGCTGGGCAGCTGCCTACCCTCCATGCTGTTAGAATCTAATTTCCTATCAATAACCCCAAGTTATTAATATTTTCTATGTTCCATCTGGACTTCTCTTAATTCCAGTTGGGCAGCCCTCCATGCCACATTTTTATGGCTCAGCTAACCCGTGGTGGTTTCTTTCTCCTCTCCTGCACGTTCTTCTCCCTCCTCAGCTTCCTAAGTCTTCGAAACCTCAACCCCACCTCTGTCTCTTCTGCCCAGCTATTAGCAGACAGCATTTTTTTTTTTTTTTTTTGGTTTTTCGAGACAGGGTTTCTCTGTATAGCCCTGGCTGTCCTGGAACTCACTTTGTAGACCAGGCTGGCCTCGAACTCAGAAATCCGCCTGCCTCTGCCTCCAGAGTGCTGGGATTAAAGGCGTGCGCCACCACGCCCAGCTGCAGACAGCATTTTTATTTAACAATCACAATTAACTGGGGTCAAATTAGCATTAGAATACAAACAGCTTTAGGCCAACCCACCACGGGCTTGGACTTGTGGGTGCCCATCGCCAGACATTGTCTTTGAAGCATTCTGAGGAAGCCTCCTTCTGTTGTTTGACAAACATGTACAGGTAGCCCTAATGCAGGACATACATGTGCAACCCTGAGGAAGACCAATGTGGGGTTGGGTTTAGATGGGAATGGAAAATGTCCAAAAGATTATGTCCAAATTTCATAGAGTGAAATTAAGAACTTGCTGAAGAAAAGGAGATTTTTCTAAAACCTTTGACAGGAAAAACAAAAACAAAAAAGCGCTAAGGCAAATGTTCCAAAAGAAGAAAATCAACAATGGAACCAAGTGTGCTTCGCATAAAATAGAAAAATGCAGATTGCCAAAGAGTATGAAGAAGTGAAGCATTCTATCTCACTTGTCTTCAGGGATATTCAATCAAATGTCAACTCCTATGGCTTCGTTGGAAAATAATCTGCCAGTATCTAACTACAGTTGAAATACACTTGCTTACGGCCAGTTTAAATGCACATGCAGTGCCAGCACGCGCAAGCACACACACACACACATACACACACACACACACACACACACACACTGAGGATATATTTACTATGATACTAGATGCATTTAAGAAAAAGTAGAAGTCTCTCAAGTGTTGCTCAGTAGGAAGTAAGCTGAGTGAGTTCTGAAAGCATCCTGCGGATTGCCTTCAGTAAGAGATGTGCACATAGACTAAACCATAAAGGTGCAACTTGCACATTAGCACAGAGGGAAAGGTGAGCCCATCCCTCGGTCTCCAGAGCTGCTGGGCTCACAGGCATGCTCACCACGCTTGACTCATAGCTCTGCTGCAGGGCACCAGCTTCTTCAGTACAGTGCTTCTCAGTGTGTGGCTCAAGAGCAGCTGCACACAGGAGTTCTTTATTAATGCATGTTTTAACTAAGTCAGACCCTCCAAAACCTATGGAAGAAAGCCTACTTACTCAGCTCAGGCCAAAGGCCAGAAGTCTCTTTCAACAAACTGCTGTGGTAGATCTAGAAAGTCTTGCAAAACCCCATGCATCAACGTAAAGAGGAGGCCGTGGAAAGGATCAGATCGGAAGACCTCTGACCTACTAATGGATCGGTCTATTTATAGACACACAGCTTACTGAGTTTGGAGAATAGATTTTATTATAAAATTGAGGTCTGTCTTTGCTTCTCAGCTATCAAGAGGCAAAACACTCTTCACCGTGGGCCCAGAACATCCAGGCCGAATGACCACAGACTGAAGCCATCTCTCAGGTTAGAGAGATAGATAGCCCAGCAAGGCATTCCTCCCCACAGGCCCGGAACAACCAGGCTGAGTGACCACATACTGAAAACTATGAAACAACTCTGGGGTTAGAGAGATGGCCCAGCAGTTACAGAACACTTTCTGCTTTTGCAGAAGACCAGAACTGAGTTCCCAGGACCCACATTTGGCAGCTCACAAGCCCCTGCAGCTCCACTCGACTATGACCTTCACAGGCACCTACACACATGCACATATACATATGTATACATAAACAGAAATCAGCTTCCTCATAAATTATCTCTTTTTGGTAGTGTATTTTATACTGACAGAACGCTGATCAAGTCCTATACCTCTATGGTTGTTCTGTTTGTTTTTTCTAATAGCTTTACTGAGATATGAGTCTCTGTTTAAAGAGTACAGTTTAGTGGATTTTAGTGTGTTCACAAACCTTCGCAAGCATCTCGTCCAACTTAAAACTTTTCAATGCAACAAAAAGAAATCCTGTTCCCATTGTCAGTCCCTCCCCCTCCCCAACTCCTCATCTCCAGCCCCAGGCAAGAAGTAATGTGCCTCCAGACTCTGCGGATTGCCTGCTCTAGCCATTTCATAGGAAGGGAATCACACAGCCTGAGGTCCTTAGTGACCGGCTTCTTTCATACGGTGTACCAATTCCTCTGAGGGTTACGATGATATGCCAGCATCTGAAAGGGGCTGCTTTGGGGTAGAGACAGAAAGGGAGCAGTCAGAGTGTGACAGACCAAAGGACATGAAAAGAAGATCAGGAGATAGAAAAGAGGCGTGAGACCAGAAGGGTATACAAATGGCAAAAGCGAAAGGCGGTTCTCCATGTGGGAAAATAAGCTTATCAGTCTTGTTCCCTAAGTCTAGGAAGACTGACACACGGAGGCCAAATAGTACTATGCATTCATTATACCTCTTCGTTTGCTCTGCCTAAGTTACAGCTTTAATCTTTTCATCTCCTTAAATGATCTTTATCAAAGAGATGAGAGGTAAGGCCATGAAAGTGGGAGACATCGCCAAAGAAAGAAGAGCCCATATGGAAAGGGCAGTGAGAACAGAGAATGAAAGGAATCGTTTCTATTTGAGGAGGAGGGTGCTCCCGGCTTCCGAGCCCCACCCCCCAGCCCCCTGTGAGGAAGAATCCACCTTCAGTGATGGAGTCAAGACCTGCCTGGAGGCAGCTCCTTTTTAATCTCACCCTGCATTAAAAGAAAGAAGAGAACCTGGGGACAGAACAGCCAGGAAAGTCAGAACTTGCAATCACAGGTCCCTTCATGGATGGGAAGGGAAAGGCATGTGAAGGAAGGCCAGGTATGCACACGTGTCAGGTGCATGAATGCCATTCAGAGGGCAACTTGCTGCACTGTGTGCTCCAGGCTATCTGGCCTGCCAGCTTCCGGGCCATTCACCTGTCTCTACCTCCCATCTCACCACCGGAGTGCTGGGATTAAGGATGTGTGCGGCCACATCCACCTTCTTTTTTCTTTTTTTTTTCCCCCAAATGTGAGTTGCAGCTTGCATGGTTAGTGTTTTGTTTTGTTTTGTTGTTTTGTTTTGTTTTGATTTTTCGAGACAGGATTTGTCTGTATAGCCCTGGCTGTCCTGGAACTCACTCTGTAGACCAGGCTGGCCTCGAACTCAGAAATCCGCCTGCCTCTGCCTCCCGAGTGCTGGGACTAAAGGCGTGTGCCACCACGCCCGGCTTATGGTTTTAGTGCTTTAAGCCTCTTAGTTGTCTCCCTAGTTCCTAAAACAATGTTCTTCTAATGAGCAGGGTGTGTGTTCTCCAGTCACTAACAATACTCAGTGGTAAGGAGATTTCAGCATGAATGACTACAGTGGTGGGAGGAGGGGTGGCAGGGACCACAGGTAGGTCAGGACCGGACACATGGACAACTGTCCTTGGTTCTAACCTACAGTGTTTCTCCTCTCACTCTTCCTCCACTTAGGGTAGTTTCCTTTGGGAGAAAAGTGTTATTTTTAATTGAAGTCTAACAAGAACAGTAAGGCACACAAATACAACATGTGAGACATTCACAGTGTACCCTACTAGTAAAAAGGAAAAAATGGAACCTTGCAGTACCCCTCCCGCAAAGCCCCTTGGCTTCCAGTTACTGCCATTTCCTCTTCCCCCTGGTGACTGTTTCTCCTGACTTGAAATTTTGGTTCTTCAGAGAGTTTAGCATGGGGGGAGAGGTAGCTTATGTACCGGCAGAAAGGCTGCCAGTTGACTGTGATAGCACAATCTCTGAAACACATCCGTTCATGATGAGGACATCTGCGAGTGGCTCTGAATTCCCTGGAGCTGAAAGTAGGGCGCACTAAGCTGCTTAACCCCATAGAAAGGAAAGTCGCACTGTAACAGATGATTAGCAAAG